>JASFAX010004697.1:0-38650 GCA_030737875.1 Allium sativum | reverse complement strand
TTAGGTAAATAACCATAGTTAACAAGGATAATGGAAATAAGGCTAAGTGGTAAACCTTAGTTAAGGGAAACTAAGTAATAATTCTTAGTCAAAGAAATTTGGACCACTTCTTAGATAGATTAGTAACCCGATACGTTAGGTCAACGTTTAAGTATGCGTGTAGGAGCAGGCTATCTGATTTAGATAAAGGCTCCAACGAACTGGGTAACGAAGCAGCGGCTTCGGGGAACGTGAGGATATTCTTGGGATCCCTCTGTGAGGTCGCAGATGATCATCCTGGGCTCACAAGAGGTTAAGGTCTGCGTTAGAAGAACCAAGAGTATGCCTTGGTTGCTATGCGAGCGACCTAAAGACTGGGGTGGATAGCAGTGAGTCGACGAATACCCAAGGTGCCCGAGATAGCAAGTTCGTCGATCATCTACCATCTTGAGTCAAGCGTGTACGTACGGAAAGGCAGGGAACACCCAACAGACCATGATTGCTATCTAATTATGGGTGAGGTAGGCCGTAGGATGTGGGCTGGCCGGAGTGTAGTTCTCATGCAAGATTTTCTCTTGTGTTGCCTTTCACTAGTTGAGGGAGGGGTCTCGTGGGACCATAGCCACGTGTAGAAAAGCAGACCTTAGTATCTGCATCGGTAGATAAATCTAAAGCTCCCGACCGAGTCCTGTATTTCTTGTTTTGCCCTAGGACAGGACTCGGATGGCACGATGTGATACATGTGCATACAGTTGTAGAAAAACGATTCACGATGAATGCGTGGGGAAAAGGGCGCGGTTGAGGGTTAGCGTAATCCCTAGTGGCCTAGGTGGTTTAACCCAAACTGAAATACGAAAGCGTGCAATAGGTAAGCATAATCCCTAGTGGTGCTAGGTGGCGTAAATCCTAGTAGTTCAAACGATGATTCATATGGAAGAGCCTAGCTAGAACAAGGGTGACAGTCCAAACGATTTCAAGAATAATACAACATGAGGAAGCCCGTACGAGGTACGGCAAAGGACTGAACTTATATACATGGAAAGAAACATATGATATATTATGTTGACATGGACCATTATACGACTTTGAGTAAGGGACATTCATGGTTAACACATAGCAAGGCTGGGGTACTAGTACGGAGGGTGCAGAGCAAATATACATATTAGAACTAGGAAGAATATACATAATAGATACATTGGGATGTTAGACGGGGCAGATACCTTGGGATGATGTATTCGATAGAAATCTGACGATGTGATACCTTGACTTATCATAACACTGTAGTTTATCATGATACCTTAGTTTACCTTGCCACAGTAGTTCAACCGGCTACCCTGGTTTTGTTTATCTATCTTGTAGTTATCCTTATGTTTACTTTCAGTTTATGCATGTCATGTTACCTTTACCTGTTTTTATACTGGAAGTAGATAGGACTTACTCAGTCTTTTTGACTGACCCGTTTTGTTTCGCCTCTTTTCTTCCGTTTCCCCCCCCAGGTTACAGGGAGGAAACAATGCTGCTTAGTTCGGACTTCTTCTGCTTGAAGGTCATCATGGATGGCTTGGACTTCGCTTGGCTATGGCTACTTTACTGTTTTACTTGGGGAATAATTTATTAAAAAGTCTTTATGCTTCTTTACTATTGCAAGACAGGTTTTGATGTACTCTGATGTAAAAGGCTTTAGACCTTAATTATTGAATTTATGAAAGTTTGATTTTACTTCCGCCATTTCATATGTTCTGTCTTGTGATATTTCTGTGCATGTTTACCAATAATGCCCCTCTAAAGCTAGTGCATTCCTTTGCGAGTGACCCTAGCGGAGGCGGGGTGTTACAATCTTGCTTATTCTTTTTCTTCTGACCATCCTTAGTCTGATTCTGCTTTCTCTTATTCTGGGAACCACCCTTGCCTCCACCACTTGCTTGTGGCTTTGGCTCCTCTGCAGATGCAACCTCAGTCTTCGGCTTAGGGTAGAGGCTTTCTGATCTCAATACTTTCCCCACAATCGATTCAAACGTCTCATCGATGTGGTTAATAAGCCTTTCCCCCAAGTACTGATCCAAACCAGTTATGAATTTCTCATTCTTCTTCTCGGCAGTATCAATAAGAGATAACCCATACTTCGACAAAGTGTCGAATTCAGCAATATACTCCGAGATAGCTCTGCCATTCTGCTTGAGATCCAAGAATTTCTTAAACAACACTGACTTCTGAGCAGCTGGAATGAACTTCTCACTAAAGCGAACCTTAAACTGCTCCCAAGTAATCTGATCTTCGGGAGTAGCTGCCTTTATAGCATTCCACCAATTCATTGCCCGCCCTTGCAGCTGACGGGACGCTAGCTTTCTCTTCATCGCATCCTCGATACCCAAATCCTCGAAGATACGTTCGCAACTATCCAACCAATCCTGAACATCCGTAGCCGACTCCGTTCCGTGGAACGGCTTCCCACCAAGGCTAGTATAATCCTTATTCAACTTTGCGAAGTCGACCCTCGGCGCCTGCACTATTGGACCACCACCATTTCCACCATTGGGAGCTGCCCTCTGCACATCCCTAAGCATCTCTCTCATGAGGTCAGTAAACATCGTCCTCATGTCAGCAGCATTCCCATTATTGGCTCCCCTACCAGCACCTCTAGCATATCGGCTCATCGTCAATCTGAAAAAGGAAACGATTAACAACCCCATAGTGGTGCTAGTGCAGTATGACTTCACTCTTATACTACTAATAGTATATACATATATAGCTTTTAAAAACCAAAGTAATCACAAATACGCTCTCTCATATACGTATACTATCTCTCCTTGGTGTCTTTCCCTAGGTTGACTACGCAACCTAGTGCTCTGATACCAAGTGTGACGGCCCGCCCCGCACCAGTCGACATTTCCTCCGAAAGTGCGCTGTACACCTGCCCGACTAGCACAGAACGGTCGCCAAAGAAAGGAAAGAAGAGAATGAACTAATCAAGAACCTGTAGAATGTCTCGCAGCGCATGGAATAAAATATACTAATAACATACTTGACATAAAACAGGTGAGACAGTGCATAAGCTGATAACTAAAACCAACATCAACATCATAGCAGCGGAAATCCAAATACAGCTTATTACAACTTTCCAAATTTACTGTCTCTAAACAAAAGAAAGCTAAAGTAGAAGATACACCACTAATGCCCAAGCAGTGATCTTCAACAACACAGGGAGAATACTATATATATATCATACGTGGAAGCCTCCTGCTCGTCTCCGGATCATCTACCCGTGCATCACCAGCTAACCTATCTCTAGTCTGCTCGTGTGAGCACCCAGAGTAATAAGAAGAGACATAAAACTCTGGGTCAGACAAAAAGTCTGGTATGAGCGATAAGCATCTAAACATAACAATAACAGGTGTACTAAACCATACCTGAACCTGGACCTGCAACCAAAGAGTTAGCACTACATACCGTACAATACTCTAAGGTGCCATAACAAACAGTGTAAAGAATACAGGGGTGGGGTGTGCATGTCATAATGATGGCAAACAAATCAAGCATAGCATCCATCCTCACATCTCTCACTCAGTGCGTAAAGCATACGATGTCCACCACTGTCAATCACTAGACCCATCGAAGTAGTGACGGAGTTCAACTTGTACAACCACTGCTACTACCAAGCTTACCACATGGAGTCATGACCAAATCTTTACAAATGACCCCACTTCATTGGTCTATAGCCCTTTAGTCGTACCTAGGCCACTGCGGCCCTGAATCCGTTCACGTACCTCCCATACATAGTGATCCAAAGTCATAGACTTCGACTGCCCCTTGGCACACGCCCCGCAGCAAAGCCCAATCATGAAGCCCACTCATGGGTTCCCAGCTGGATCCTGAGTCAAAGCTCCTCATTTGGACTTCCTTTGCATCTCGGGTTTTGATCGAATTGGAGTTGGTCTTCAAAAAGTCGTCGCATAGAAGAAATGGAAGTTCAATTCGGCTTGGCCCCATCTGTTTCAGTCGGTTCGGTTCAGATAAATCATCCCCAGTCTCCCCATTCGGTTCGGTTCGGATTCACAGCGTTGCATCGGTTCGGGTCGGATGTCCCACTTTGGGTGATCGGGTTGGGTTGCCATCCCCCATTCAGTTCGTGCTCCAGCTCCTGTGCCTCGTCTGGTCCCATTCCCTATTCTAATCCGATCTAATTCCTTCACCATACTCCGGTCCGAGCCCTTCGTCCTTAAGCCGACCTGATCCTGCTCCATAGCTCCGATCCGTTCCCCTGTCCAACTCCAACTCTAAGCAATGGCCTTCCTTCTTGCCAAACTTCTTTTGTGCTAGATTCCAGTTCGGGTCGGGTTCCTTGTCCAGCTCTCCTATCCGATCCGAGCCCATATCCGATCCGATCTGAAACCCTTCACAACTTTCTGCAACTTTTTCCAGCAACTTGTTTACGCCATTCGACGACGTTTTCGACCAATCTAACTATTCTAATCAACCACAAATCATTCCAAACAGTCATGGTAACATAGCAAACTAACCATAAACACCAAAATAATGAATTCACATGTCAAAATGGATCAAGTATACCCAAAACCCCATATTTTTCCCTTAAGCATGTTTAAGCAAAACTAATCATAGGGTTAACAAAACTTAACCAAATTAAACCAAATTTCTAACAGAGGCATAAAATATTATTTTCGAATTTATAGATATTTTTCCAGAATTTATTAGTGTATAAATTCGCTAATCTTCACTAATTACCCTTAATTAACTGTAATTAGTGTCAAAACAATGCAAATCACTCACCTTGGCCACAAATAAAATTCTCAGAACTGAAACCTCGCTGATTTGGGTGAATACTGATGTCTAACAGCAGCTCTAACCTTGCTTTCGTGTTTTCTCTCCTTAATTTGATGTAGATTAAGCCAAAACTTGATTAGAAAGTGATTAGAAGGTGATTTGGGTGTTGGAGGCCATTGCTAGGGTTCTAAGAATGAAAGTGGCGGCTGAAAGAAATGTTTTTTAACTCCAATCAGCCCCTATACATCTCCAATCCCGAAATTTCCTTTGGGCCTAGCTGCTAATTACCCGGTTAAGCCCAATTAAGCTGTTTTTCACTATCTGAAACTTGTTTCAGCCATATCTCCCAAACGGTGAGTCCGTTTGGCTAATGTGACCACTCTACGGAATTGTAAACCATCATCCGGAGCCAATGGAAGTGGTTTCAAGTCAAAATTCCTTTCCAGTCAAAAGTTATGGCCAAAACAGTACCAACTAGGGGTAAAGTGATCATTTAAAAATCGATAAAAATCATGAACATGGGAAATGACCCCAATAGTCGTTTCCCAAAGCTACGTGACCATACGACTTCGTATGTGAAAGAAATAAATATTCTACGATCCAATGATGCGTAGAATACGGGTCGTTACATGAATGTATAAAAATCCTATATTATGTTGTGTATAGAATTTTGGAAATGAAAACTAAAATGGAATGTTATATATGATTTTAAGAATCTCTTTGACAATATTATCTTATGTGAAATTATTGGAAATATTATTTTAAGGATATTTCAAAATAATTTGAAATTTATTTTTATGAAAGCTTAATATAGTTTAAAAATTGAAATGTTATCTAAAGCGTTTTATAAACAAAGAAATTTCGATGACTTGAAATCTAGGATATTTTGAAATGTTTGGAAAATAATAATAGTATTTGAAAGTATTTGAAAATTATTATTGCGAAATGATTTATAACTTCGGGATAAGAATGTTAATAAGAATTGAGTTACTCGTGACTAAAGAAAGGTATGATGTGGGAGTAAGCCCTTGATGATGGTCTGCTCTGGGGTCCGGAGAGACATCATTTATTTATCACAATGTGTGCATAGGCCGTGCCTAGTGGCCTCGTCATTGGGAGAAACCTCTCGACTTGGGACATAAATGTTGTTATGTCATTTATCATAAAATATTTGAAATTTTCGAAATGATTATTTGTTTTGAAATCCCGAAGCAAGTATGGTTCGATATATAAATTATTTGTAGGATTTCAAATGATTTTAAAATCATATTGTTTTAAATTAAATTTGGTGTTGGTAATTTTTTATTATTAACTTGTCTAATTTACAATCTCTCCTTTTCGAGGGCGAAATTTTTGAGTGGGGAGATTGTAACGATCTAAATTTTCAACGTTTTAAAATAAGAAATTAATTTGAATTTTGTACTTAAGAAATTGATATTTGTTTTAATTTTGAATCTAGTCTATTTAACTCGGTCTGTACGATCTAGAAATTTTGACAAGTTAAATGATATTTTGAATTATAAAATTAATAGATGATAATGATTATTAAAATGTTTGGATTTATTAATACTATTTATCGTTCGATCAGATTTGTCAAACAATAACATGAATTAGTAGCATTAAAATTAAAGGTCGCCCTTAGTTCTCATAGAATTTTAAGAAAAGTGCTACCAAAATTTCACTTTCCTCCTTAAGACAAGTGTTTGGACACATGTCTTTTCGCATGCATCCTTTCATGCATGATTGCCACTTGCTCCCTTGTGTGTCCTTACCTCCTTACTCCTCCTTTTCTATATAAGGAGCACCTCCCTTCCATTTCTTCCCTTCTTCTTCTTTCTTAATATCCATGGATTCCTAAGCCTTTCTTCCCTCTTCCCTCTTTCCTCTCCTTCTTTTCCTCCCTTTTTTTCCCTAAATTCGGCCAAATCCTCCTCCTCCAAAATTTTGAATTTCTCTCCTCTAATATATATATAAAAAGAGATTAATATATTATACTTTATATATTTTGGCAAAGAAGACAGTACGCTGAAATACGGTCCGACGTTCACTCAGTTAGGCTCGCCTACCGTGAAGATTGGAAAGCTGTTTGGTGAGAACTCTTTAACCACAATTTATATATTTAATTAATAATTAGACTAATTTAAATATAGTGATGAATTATTAGTGGTTAATGATTGTTGATGTTTGTGATGGATTATGGTTGCGTAGATTAGAACACACACACACACACACACACACACTATTTAAACGTTAGTGTATAACACTTTGTGCACAACTATTATTTATTTAATAATATTGATGATGGTTGCTATGGATGTTTATAATGGTTGTTAACATTGTTTGACACACTAAGACACGACAATTAGGGTATTGCATCAGTGATCGGTTAAATCTCCTCCGTAATTGATAATATTATAATAGGGGATTTGGTAAAAAAAAATTGAAGTTGAAATAATTTGAAAATAGAGTGATAATTAAAGGTTAATAGTTGGGAAAGACACATATGTATGAATACATATATATATTGATGAAGTCTCCTTTAAAAGAAAAATAAAATAAATAAATACTGGAACGTTCTAGGATGACAGAGAAAAGAGTGTCGAGGATTGGGTTTGGAAAATAAAGTTTCATGCTCTCCTTGGCTATCCCTGACTGATCCGACGGATGGGATGTTTAATTCAAAATTTAATTTGTAATTTAATTTGAAAATATTTGAATTTAGATATAAATTGGAACTTAATATTAATATAATATTAAGTGAAAACAAAAGTTGAATTTTAAATCCGAAATAATTTTGAAAGTCAATTTGAATTTATTTAACTAATTTCAAATGGTTTATATAAGCATATAATGATTTTTAAGGTATTTTGAAGTATCGCAGAATAATTTTTATTACGGTCAAAATAGAACTTTGTCTCGCATCAGTAGCTCGCATATTTTTGTTGCAAACTTTAAAAGTGTATCGGCCTTGGGGATTTTCGACCTCGAAAATCGACATAAAATACCGTGTTGACTCTTCAAGTGTCAAAAATACCGGGTTATTAATAGAAAGAAGTTAGAGGGTGAGAAACAGAAAGAAAGTTAGAATAGAAGAAGAAGAACATAATAGAATTGAATCAGAGTAAACATGACTCTCATGGCAAAACGAAAAAATATAATGTCATGTATCTTAACTTTTGAAATACAAAACTGTATTGTATATACATGCCATACCAGAGTAAAACACATATATATATATCACAACAAAAATAACTCTAAATAATTAACGGCGAAGCCTTCTGCTTCGAGATCCTCCAAGTATATCTGTAAAAGCCTGAAACACTTGACTGTCCGTACAAATTTGGGCAACCAAGAGTTTTGGGAAAACAAACAAAATAAACTTTGAGTCCGTCATGGGACTGGTTTTGAGCAAACTCCAACCATATTGTTTAACTTTGAAAAACCTTTAGAAAAAATGGATAATAGTAAGACCAGCCCACACATAAACATGGACGGTTTTTTACCATAATATAACCCAAAACATTTTGATATCAAAATCCGGTGATATTATAGTAATGTCTAATTAAATAAATAACCATATAGTAGAACGCTTGCATCTCACTCTCCACATACATAGTATAAAATCAAAAACCGCAGGGCGTTTATTGGAGATTCGATTACAACTATGACAAGGTATGGGACCACCTCCCGATCAATGTACTCTAAAGGGGATACACTGGGGGTTCAAAAAGAACATCTTGCAACCCGGCCACACATGACCGACCACTCATTCATCTTGATTGTATCGAATATTACCACCCATGGTTGTCGGTCGTCCAACAGTATTCGTAAGATACAAAAACGATAGAAGAAAAATAAACGAATTTTCCCTAGATTGGTGACAAATGTACCCTGGTTTGGCATGACCCAACTAGCCATGCTGCATGCCCGATTTTTGTCATTTCCAGGCTGTGAAGCTTGAGGCTATGTTAACTTTTTAGAACATCTGACCACCATTCACTTTGAATGTCACATCGTCAAACCCGTCAAATCACTAGTTGATATTCCCAAAAATATTACGGGTATAAAAAGCTAAGAAAAACGAATTCCTCCGCCACCAACGAAATACCTTTAAAAGATCACGTTATGTGATCTATTAGGAATACTCTGTCAGACATTCATCCATACAAGTTGTCATGGGGCTATACAAATAGAACACCCCTTGCATTTTAATCCATCTTCAATTTATCTTCATCATAATCTAATTCGCAACGCCTATGCCTATACGGAGTGGTTTTTCGGATAATAAAACCAACTGTTCTCTCCGTACTGACAATGATGGTCAAAAAATCTTTGATAGCCGGTGATTTGACTATCAAAGGAAAACAATCATCCATCCAAATTTACAAGTAAGCATCAAATAATCATTATTCCTTTTTATTAACGTTAATTTTCCCACTTCCGATATCTTTCCAAATATTTTTCAAAATTCGTTCATCCCTTCACGCATCTTGGAAAACATTTCCAAATATTACCAACTCTTATTTTCCCAGAAAGAAAATATATGTTATTAACGTTTGAAAACATTCCCATCTTTTCCACATTTCTTAATTTCTGTAATTTAGAAAATATACGTTACTAACATTGTAAAACATTTTCAATTTCCATTATAACCATTTTAATCTGCAAAACGTTTGTTTTAAATCATTGTTAACCTTAAACATGAATATTATTCCTCTATAGAAATCTGGACTCTTTAATCAAATAAAATCTTGAGTTCAATTAAAAATACCATTATAGGTTAAAATTTCATCTCTCGAGTTATTTTTCAGAAATTCATATTCCAATTCCACTTTATAAACTTCATTTTCAAGTAAACTTCTTGTTAAATAAATACCAAGATTATACCGAATCTCGATTACATATTCAATTATAATATATTAGTTTTAAACCAAATATTAAAAATTTCCCCAAATTCTAAATTATATAATGTATAATTTTGAAACATAAACTATTTTAAGAACATCTGACATAGTCGAATTCTAATTACAAATCATTATGGAATTATTCAATTCTACTCATATTTCAAATATCGAAATAAATTTCGTTGCTCCCTTTTTAATAATTCTCAGTTTTCCCCTTTCAAGTTTAATTCTTGAATGCATATTTCTAAGTTATCTAATGATAATTATTTCATCCCATTGTAAATATCGTTTTTAAATCAAATTGCTTGTTTCATATAACTAAAACTAGTTATTGTATCCTGGCCCAGTCATAGTTCAATTTCTATTATTAAAATAATAAATAATAGATTTTTTCCCTTTTTAACTCGAATTTTTCCCAGTATATTTTTAAGGTATTTAAATACCAATAATTTCGGAGCCAGTGTAATTCCACATCCTAAACAAACAAAAACCAACCACAGGTTATTTGTCACATCATATAACGTAATATATGAAAATTAACAATATAATTGTTCAGGAATCTAGTTGGATCCCTCCGACCTGTTTTCCCTGCATCCACAGATGTTATTCAACATAATAACATCAATTTTATATCAATATGAAATATAATAGTAAACAAAATTAGTATTCAATCAACGATTTATATATAGAACTATATATGTTATTTCAACCAATTAATTAATAAATCATCCAAACAAGCATCACACAACATTCAGTCATTATCTGTCAATATTAAATAACATTTATAAAATTATAAAACTAAACAAAGTTAGTGAGTTTACTCACCTTGGTCGTTAATTGTTAAATAACGATTAATGTTCGATTAATTTAATTAGGCAATTTAATTTGCCTAAAATTGAAATGATTTCCAAATCTCTCTAGACTAGTTACATTATGTAGCCTGCGATCATACGATTCCAGCAGCACCAAATTTGTCAGATAACGTATAGAAACGTTATGTATTTATAAGTTATATGTTATCAAACTAAAAATTAAACTTTAATTTAGTTTCTAAATATTGGGCCTTACCTTTTTATTTATAGGCCCAACATCCATTTTAAAACCCGTAACCGTAGCCTTTCTTCCCCGCTTCCAATCAGCTTCATGCATTTTCATGAAACCATACGGCAACTTCATTCACCCCATTCATGTTGTACGTATTGCGTGCAACTCCTTTCCCATTTATTCTTAAATTTTTATTCGAATTATAACCTGGGCCTTAATATAACCAAAACGGCCGAATGTCATTCCCTACGCACTTAATGCTTACTGTAGCATCTCCCTTCGATCCACCAAATTATCCCACCCAGCACATTATTTCCCCAGCATCGCAACTTGTCCACGTTTCTTCAGTATAAACCCTTTCTTTTATTTTTATTTATATTTATAATACGGCCCATCACTGAAGCCCACAAATACTTCTCATACCGACCCACGCTTGTACAGTGCAATCTTCTTCCAAAGCATGTATCCTGCTCTAGAAAATAAATCCTCCATTGTCGAATGTTTATACTTCTTATACTGCCTCCTTACTTTGTATGAAATCAAAATAAAAACACCGTTGTACTCCTCATCCACAACTCCTCAACCTCAACGTCATTGCCTCGAACTCGAACCCATACACTTCATCATGGTTTTAGGTAGATCCACGCTGCACCGTGCAGTGTGAGAATTATTTTTCACCAAGCTCCATGAATTTGTCCACACTCGAACCTCCTTGATGACCTGATCACAACTACAATCTACAAACCCATTAAACCAAACTCTCACCTATTACCTCGAACACGTTGCCCAGCTTCATGTGTTACCACAGCTACAAGTAGCTGCCATTCCCCTCAAAACATGCACGTAAGTGCTATGCCTCCTTATAAATCCAAATACAAACATTGTATCATGAACAACTAAAATGGTCGTGGAATGGGAATAAGAAGGCGTGATAAGAAAGAATGTTGCGCCTGGAAAAATGACGCATTGTCTACGAATTTCGAACACAACAAAATCATCATAGAAGAGAAGCTCTCCTCATTGCGAGCACGAGAGATTTATTTTAGGGTTTTTAGAGGAGTATAAGAATTTTTCTTGAATTTTTAAGTTTGATTTGTTTGATTTTTTTTTTTGAAGAAGATAAATTTGGATCTTTGCCTATGTATTTATAGAGTGGAAAAGTTTGGTGACTACGCAATTTGTAGGCTATCTGTATTTAGGTAGGTCCGCTGCAACTCGCCGATTGTATATCTTAGGTCAGTGCCATGTATTTTCACTTCATAGTCTGCATTGTAGGGGGTAAGTCGGCTGTCTATAAATTTGCAAATATAGTGTGTCTTATTTCATACTTGGTTGGCAAGGAATTAATTATATATATATATTCTGCATTACGTTTGCTACATTTACCTTCACCCATTAGTGTACTCAAACAAACATAGTATATATATCCATCGAAAGTTACATATAATCCATCTTTGCGGGGAATACTCCTTATAGGAAATAAGGTGGATTGTTAGGAGTAGAAGTAAATTGTTAGGAGTAGAAGTAACTTCTAATCTTCATTACATAGCATATAATAGAAGTCACCAACTGCTTCGAGGTCCAGGTTTACGTTTTAAGTATTTTTGTGTGCTTAGCGAATCCCGCTGCGTAAAACTTGGTTCATGTATGGACTGCTATAGACAAAAATAAAAATATCGTTGTGACAAGCAATGTGCCACAATCCCAAAAATATATTAAAATAGACAAGTTAACTTATTTTGTGAAGTTCCAAAAATGCTGATTTAAGGTGCAAAATACTATGAATAAAAAGTTGTTTATTTTCCAAATTTAAAATTACAATAAAATTCTAAAAGTTAAATTATAACTACGTCTCAATTATCTTATCCAGATTCGAAACCAATATTTAATTATATTATATAATCGTTATGATTTATAAAACGAATCCATAGCGGCTTTTTGAAGATTTGATTTGGACATTACTTACAATCTATAATACAAAATCTCGATTTTTGCTTACATTAGAATAGTTTAATAGATTTCAATGTTTCTTGTTTTGAAGAAATCTGACTTATATCGGATCCTATATACTCAGTTGAAGTTCAAAACATTAAATTACGAACTACTACGACATTACGACCTCGATTTAAATTATATTATAATTAATATGTTCAAATGTCATTATAAATAATTTCACTCGTTATAATAATTCAATTCTAGATTGAGTTAAATTTATTAAATGATCCAATTCACATAATATTGCAAATCCAGCTCATTCCAATTTTTTTTGAATTAAAATTATTATTTCACTAGTTATATTAATTAAATATTAGAAATTATTTAAATTCAAACCATTTAAATTATTAACCACTATATTAAAATATTTAATTAAATTTATTAAATTATTTAATTAATTATTAAATTGCTAAAATTCTGGGATGTTCCTTCCCCCTTAAAAAAATTCGTCTCCGAAATTATTAAGGTAGAAAAAATGTTATGAACCCAATTATAACCAAGTTGAAATTATTTTGTTTTACCTCTTGACTTCGGTTTAACTGAACCAATTAATTTCAATTAAAATATTAATTCCTTCTTATTAATGAATATTCTCAAAAAATCTGTAAATTTTCCAATACCTTAAATTTTCGAAAAATTTCGCCAGCATATCCTTTGCATGGCTCAATCGGTACAACTACTACTCTCCTCTCTAGGCCTTATCCGATCCAAAAGAAAATAAAACAGCCAAACGGCTTGCCAAATAGGTTCTTAAAAATCTTATATCCAATATAAAATATAAACTTATACCTTTTTGTCGGGCATCCAACACTATCTATTCCATTTGCTACCACTTTAGCATATATCCATGCATTCCTAATATTGACCTCCACTCAACTTATCTTCAAATCCAATCATTCTCTTATGTTCAAGACAAATTCCATTTCAAACTCCAGTTCGACTCTCAATTCCAAATTCTTACTCAACTATCCATTTTCATTCAAGATTATCTCTAATCCAATCCAATTTTATTTAACTTAGTTAAGTTAAATTCTAATTTATTTATGCATTTTTACCATTTCAATTTGTTATCCTCATAAGTTAAATTTAAATTTTAGAATTCAAGTTCCTGGGTTTTATTCAAATCAACTTGAAATTATATATATTTACATAAAATAATAGCAATTCAAAATATTTGAATTTTTTGTCAACTTATTTCCTCAAAACAAGACCTTTGGTAGTAATATGTCACTTAGAAGCTCGAAGATGAACACTGATGATGTCGCAATCCATCATCGGTATTATTTTCCAGCAACCGAAGTGAGTTCAATACTATATCACTTTCAAACTTATTTCCAAAAACTTTCATTTTGAAATTACATCGAAATATCCTTTACAATACTTGGAAAAATATTTCTAAATTCACCCAAGATTTAAATTTTCCATATATCAAATTCAAATCCACGTACAACAACTTCCCAAGTTTTTTAGAGTTTTAATTCCAATTTTTGATTTAAATCCAGATTTGGTTCATCCTAATTTTATATCTTACATTTAATACAAATTCTGATTGGTTATTAATAACCAACTCAATTATAATCTTATTCGATAATAATAACAATCAGCACCTCCAATATACTATAATAATTCCAATATATATATTTACTTTATATTAAAAATATATTATAGGTAATATTAGTTCATTTACCTATTTTTTAAAACAATATTGTGTTGAATAACTGTTCAAGAGTTTAGAAAAACTTTTCGATATAATGTGAACAACCATATCGACTAGAATTTTTGTGATGACCGCCCATAACCCCCGCACTATACAAAAGAAATAATGCGCTGAAAGGTGTGCGAGGCAGTCATGGACGATCATGAGAGTAGGTAAACAAAAGCGGAACCTGTCGTAAACTCACCACGCAAGGATAAAATATAGTAGAACATATACAACAGGTAGTAATAGTGAAGCAGAAACACAAGACGTTCATACACCCAGAAATTAATATTCACAAACTTGGAAATAGTGTTTATACAAAGTTACCTCACTACATTATTCAGAAAAGCAAACAGTGGAAACCCTATTATTAGATAGTAGTAAAACTGGTACGAGAGCCTCCTACTCACCACCGATCAGCACCATCGTCCTCACTAAAGCATCACCTGCTACTTAGTCTGCCCATCCACAACTGGATGAGCAGCCCAAGGTAATAAGAGGAAACATAAAACCTTGATGACATTTCATAGCTCAAGCAACCTTCTCGAGCAACCATTATCCACCAACTCACAACCTTTGAGTTGCCACCTCATTCGTTGTTCCACCTTGATCAACGAACACATTCAACACTTCGAACCTTTCTACTTGAATTTACTTTGATGTCACATCATCAACGAGCCAATTACACCACTGCGCTACGGCTAGGGTTCGGGGGGTTGCCCCCAAAAAAATATTTTTTCAGACCTTTTCTCCAAATCTGAGTCGTACCCGAAAAACATACTTTTTCAAAAAATGATCCTATTGGAAACAAACCATAGAATCATCACTATCAACCACTGGGTTTAAAAGCGCTGTTAAAAATATGACTGATCCGCCCTCTTTCAGACTGACCCAATCCAAACTAGGCCGACCCGATCCAGCGCCCTTCTGGCTTCAAACTCGACCAATCCAACCAACACGACTGACCCAATCCAATCACCTATATGACCGACCCAATCCAAATATGACCCGGTCCAAATATGACCCGATCCAAATATGACCCGATCCGATTATGACTCGATCCGATCCACTCTTCTCCGATCCAACTTCATTTCAATCCGACTTCTGGCCGATTCAACCTATGGCCGAGTCAACTCCTGGCCGATTCAACCCATGGCCGAGCCAATTTCTGGCCGATTCAACCTATAGCCAAGCCAATTTCTACATATTGCAATTCAACTCTGATTTCGACCAAAACTTCGCCAAATAACGAATCCGACACTACCAAAATCATCAAACACAATCATAAACATATCATAACATTACTAACCACATGAATATGACGATTACCACAAAAATGATGTAAATCTCACTAAAAACCATTAAAATGAACATATGATCAAAATGAGAGATCTAACCAACACAATCATGTAATATGACAATAAATTAACAAGTAAAACTTGTTAGATTAGATCATAGGGTGATGCATATGAAAATGAACTTGTAATGATGTAAATCTATGGTAAAACATCCCAATTTGATGAGAAACATGCACAAACATTCATATACTTCATTGCATTCATGTGAGAGATGTAGATCACTCACCGATTTGCCGAAACAATCTAAAACGATAGAAATAAGAATCCGGACAGCGAGCACTCTGAATCAAACCCCTCGATCCGATGAATTCGCCTTTGAAATGATGTAGATCTAGCCTTGAATGGTGTAGATCTTCGATTTCTTCCCTTAGTTTTGGATTTCTAATGGTGGAAAGGTGTAGGAGGAAGAAGGAGATCAAATGCCTTCAAATGAGAGAATAGGAAAAAGTAAACCTTTTCCCTCCACTCTCACCCACTATTTATATGATTCCACTAAGGCTTAAAACCTGAATAGCCAATTGAAAAACCTTAAAACAGCGATTTCTCCCAAACCGCTGAGCCAAATCCTTAATGTAACCACTCTACGGAAAGGCAATCATCAATTCCTTTCCAATGGCACAAGTCTCACCCTCTGATTCGACCTGAGTCAAAAGTTATGCCCTGTACAAGGCTGATAGTGGAAAAATGGTCACAAACAAAATCTGTAAATATTATGGACATGTCTCACATCCCCATAAACAACATATTAAAAGATGAGAATGATCCAACCATCATAGAATGAAATAAATATATTTTACGATCTTCCGATACGTAAAATGCGGGCTGTTACAATTTTTTAAATCAATCAACACAATATAAAACCATTTTTGATAAATCTACAAATACGCTCTCTCATATATATACACACAGACTCAATTTAGGTTATTAATAACCTCATCTCTATTGAGCTACGCCATAAAGCTAAGGTAATCACTTAACCTTCAGCTCTGATACATTATAACGGCCCAAGGGATTTTCGGCCTCGAAAATCGACACAAATTACCATGTCTACTCTTCAAGTATCGAAAATACCAGGTCATTAATTGGAAGAAGTTAGAGGGTGAGAATTAGAAAGAAAGAAAGTTAGAATAGAAGAAGAAGAACACAACAGAACTGAATCGGAGTAAACACAACTCTCACAGCGGAACGAACAAAATATAATATCTTGTATCGTAACTTTTGAAATAAAAAACTATATTGTATATACATGCCATACCGAAGTGCAACACATATATATCACTGCGAAAATAACTCTAAATAATTAACAATGAAGACGCCCGCTTCGAGCTCCTCTAAGTATATCTGTAAAAGCCTGAAACACTTGACTATCGGTACAAATTTGGGAACGCAAGAGTTTAGCAAAAACAAACAAAATAAACACCGAGACAGTCATGGGACTGGTGTGAGTAAACTCCAACCATATTGTTTAACTTTGAAAAACCTTTTAAAAGAAATGGATAATAGTAAGACCAGCCCACACAAAAACATGGACGGTTTTTACCTAACTATAACCCAAAACAATTTGACATCAAAATCCGGTGATATTATAATAATGTCTAATCAAATAAATAATCATCTAGCAGAACGCTTGCATCTCACGTTCCACATACACAGTATAAAATCAAAAATCGCAGGGCGTTTATTGGAGATTGGATTCCAACTACGACAAGGTATGGGACCTGAAACGACCCAAACTCGCCCTTACGGGAAATCCCAGATTGAGTTGAGAACACGACAAATCAGAACACAAACAATAGAACACTTCATTGTTGTGACAATAATTACATTAGAGTACAAGAATATAATAGAGTATGAATAAATAATATAAATCAGAAAAATATCAAAGATTAAATTACAAAGCAACGGAAAATTAATACATAACACAACTGAAAGAGATACACGGATACAAAGCTTTCCGAATATAGCTCCAACTGTAAACCAGGATCGTATAAAATAGAAATCTGCAAAACCAAAACTACTAACTGCCCGTGTGGAAAATAGGGGCACAAGAGTTTAGGTTAAAACAATAAACTCCAGATCAGTCATGGGACTGGTGTGAGAACTAAAACAGTTATTAAAACTTTACTTTGGAAATAAAGTAAATCAAGAGACCATGCCATATAACACGGAATGGGTTTTCTCCCAAGAATACAAGTGCACAAAAAAACATCGCAATGCTTTTTGGAAGAATGAAGCTATTATAAGACTCAGGTCCCATAACACAATGCAACGCAAGCCGGAGAATAGAGTTTTACCTTATAATAGCCAAATATGCTTGGTACATTTTAAAAACAAATCATTTTGATATTACTATAAGTGTATAGTGTCAAAATAACTTCAAATATAAATGTATCAATCATAGACGGCATAATATCCTATGCTACTATGTCGCCATACTGGTTCTGCAATTAAAACCGAAATGTCACTTATTGGAAATTGGACTCCATCTATGAGTCGAGGCCAGGAATGGCTCCTCTCCGATTCAAGACACTCTAGCATATATCTCAAGATCGCACGAACGGGCAACCCTTGGAAGCGGAAGGGCCGGTCCTCCCTTACTTTAGAGGAATAGTTATTCCTGAAAACACGTTTCCCGGTCCTATCGGGCCTATCACTTGGCCACTAGGGACCAATATCTGAGGCGCCTTGTTATCCGTCATCCACATAGGTAAAAATAAATAAATGTTTGGTCTCCATACCATGACACCACCCATAGCTAGAAAGAAACGACATGTCCTCCCTATGGTCCGATCCCGTTTTTGACTCATACCGGGTGTGAGGCTCGCGAATTAGCGCTATACACAAAGCTATGCTATTTAAATCTGTGCTTTGATCATTAACTACAAGATTCTGCTCTTCAACAAAAGCCTTGGTTACATGCCACTCAGCATGCCACACCATCAATCCATACAGTACCGTTGATTTCTACCAATAAATAACCTCTAAGCTCATACGTCTCAGAGAAGGGTGTTAAGTAAGAGAATAAATTCTCCACCAGCAAACAGATATATATTTAGCAGAGATCAACGAATATAGTATAAAGGAATACAACGTTAGGCACACTATCCCTTTACAAGTACGTTCTGGGTCTAAACGAAACCAGAGGCACCTTATTCCTCATCCCATATGTCCAATATAGAAGAGAGGTCCTCGCATATCACATCGATCTCCAAGTACGTCTAGACGACCACCACTTATTACCATGTCTTGGGTGTATAGCCCAATCAAGACATCGGTAATCATCCAAATGTTGTGAAGATCTCCGGTCTTCAACCACCGTCTTCATCGTCGACTTATCATCAAATCATTTATTCAGAATGGGCATAAACCTGGTTTTTCTGAATAACTTGCGTATCTCATAAACAAGTGCT
This sequence comes from Allium sativum, assembly GCA_030737875.1. Classification (NCBI taxonomy): domain Eukaryota; kingdom Viridiplantae; phylum Streptophyta; class Magnoliopsida; order Asparagales; family Amaryllidaceae; genus Allium; species Allium sativum. The sequence goes on along the minus strand of JASFAX010004697.1, from coordinate 19,482 downwards.
ACACAAACACAACATATGCCTCATTCCAATCCCGAATATTCTTTTCACAAATTAAACCAGATTAAGGTTTTCCAAACTAATCGGGATTAGCGCACCTTACCAAAGTAATCATTTGTTTTATTTCCCAATCCCAACCTACTCATCCCATGGAGCAAAACTGGTAATACTCCATATCTAACACCACAGTGTTATCAGTAAAATTAATTACCATTTCCCGTTCAAATCTAATTAAATATTTAACTATCGCTTGGAGCAAAACTAGTGATACTCCATTCTCGGTCATTTCACAAATTTGATAATTTAAATTATCACATTCACATTTCAATCTAATCAAAGAATCATTAAAACTCCATTTAGTTTTAATCTTCCAAAAATCATTATTTATTGATTATTTAACTTTGGAAATAAAAACATGCCACATTGACAATCTACACCGTACCACGGATTTCCACAATATATAACCTCTGAGCTCATACATCTCAGAGAAGGGTGTTAAGCAGGAGAATAAATTCTCCGCCACCAAACAGATATATATTTAGCATAGATCAACAATACAGTTTGAAATACAATGTTTAACATGTAATCCTGACTTTAACTGGGTTGAAGAACCAATGTCATTTAAAACACCGTTCATGATAAACTCAAAATAACATTCCATTAATATGGAATCTTCATGGAAAACAGATCAATATATAATCGATATCAATTTCCGTATCCGACTAATAATATAAATGGAATAATGACAAAGCCTTTTAAATTCCATATATAGTAACAGTCTTCCTCCATATAAGCTCACTTTGATTATTACCACGTCGAATTCTATTCAATTCCAATTTTTATATTAAATTGGAAAACTTTACTTTAGAAAACTTTCATTAAATCTTAATAAAAGATTTATATATTCCAAATCACATTTCACTGTTAATCGGGTTAAAGAACGAATGTCGTTAAAAACACAGTTCACAATAAACCCAATTCATTTTCCATTTTATTCCAATTACTAAATATCATTGGAAACTCTAATAATCTTAATTAAAAGATTTATTATTTTTACAACGGGGTTTAAGAACAGTGTTACCGAAGACACCATTCATGACAAACCCAAAATCCACTTTGATATTAAATATAAGGCTCTAAACAGAAATTATATCGGCTTACAGTCAATATCAAATTCTGAAACCAGCACATGTCATATGGGGAATAACGTTATATATCTATCTTCAAAATTCCTCCATAATATCCATATAGTCACAGAATCCAATATTGAAATCTCCCGAAGATGATTTCTATTCAAATCCACTCCAATTCATACATTGGAAAATTCTGGTTAGATTAAAACCACTCACAAATCCAATTTATTTATTTAAAAACGTTTGATTATCTTTCTAGTTAATAACTAGTTTATTTTGATAAAAATATACATTTATCTTTACAAAAGTGGAATTTTTCATCCAAACTCTTTCCAAATCAATTATTATGATTTTACACAAATTATTAACAATTTTAATAATTTTACCAAGGCCCGTACACTTGGTTTCCAATAACGGCCACCGAACTGCATCCATAGCGACCTTTTACAAATCTGATTTGGACATAATTCCAAATCCAACCGTTAGATTTCAAATGTCTTATATTAATTGAAAATCAATTTTCGATTCGAACCCAACGGTTCCGGTTTTAGGAGAATCCGGCTATCGGATCTCCCGTAATGTCGATTCGAAGTCAACGGTTGAAATTCTCGAACGGTCGCAGCAAGGTGCGTTCTATTCAAACCATTTATATATATATAATATATTTTTTGTTTAAAACGTATTTTATAAATTCGTTTTAAAAACGATTCCCACTTTCATTTCAATTTTATATCAAAATTGAATACTCCTTATAATTATAATATTTAAATGATAATATTTTCAAAATATCATATTTTGAAATCATTTCCTTTTCGATATTCATTACAAAAATGAATAAAATCGATATAAATATCGTTCACGTTAAAATGGCGCAAATCTAATCAATACGGCTTCAAATATTTCAATATTTTCATGTCCATCCAAAATCGGACGTTAAATTCACATTTTAATCATTTACCGAATATTATTTTAAAATATTCGTTATTTTAAAATATTCGTTCTTTTAAAATATTCATTATTTTTGAATTGGAATCAGACCCAATCAGTTACCATATAATTTATTTATATGGATTTCATACAACACATGTATAAACAATAATGATAACCAATCATCCATCATCCAGAGTGCATTACACAACTGCATAAACATTAAATATAAATAATTAACACTTACAACAGTCTGTCAACCAATCGATTGCCATGCAACTAAACAATTGGGATTAGTGTACGCCAAATATCATCCCAATACCCATGTGAGGTTTCAACCAAAAAATACTGAATATTATTTGTGTAGTTGGGAGATGTGTAAAATCTATTGTGCCAATCCATGTTAGTTATATGGGTGTACGTAAACAAACCGTCCGATTTGTAAATGAATATTTATTTTCATTTCAGGAGAATTTTATGTCGTTCATATATACGTCAAAATTTATATTTTTAAGGATAAAATATTTATTTCAGCACATGAATATTTTTAATAGTTCATACAGTCAATAAAAATGATATTTTTATTGTTCAAACATTTTATTCAATACATGAATATTTTGGACAGTTCATATACACATTAAAAATTATATTTTTAATAAACAATATTTATTTCAGAAAATTTTGGCATTATAACGGTGCGATATTAGAATCGGAGTAATGTCTAGCATTACCCCTCTCCTGATACTGGCTCGCGCCATACACAATCATCAATCACATTCAATACACCACAATACAATTCATTTCACCCCAATACAGTCAATTTTCCCAAAATTCAATCCAAACAAACAAACAACCATGTTTTGTACAAATAAATAGTGTCGGGGGCTACTAAGCCTCGTCTGCAACCTAAAATATATTTAAATGTAAAATAATTTGAGTGAGGTGTTCTCACATTGGGATCCACTCCGCCACGCTTTTCTGACGTTTTGATTCGCTGTTTTGATCCCAGAATTTGCAAACAAGCTCCAATCTTCACACGAAATTTTTTTCTAGCTTAAAAGCGCCATTCCGGACAACTGTCGCCTAATGGACTTTTTCCCGAAAATGCTCCATTTTGCCGGAAATCGCGAAAAGACAGTATTTGGACTGTAGACTTTGGACGTATTTTCTGAACAACTCCGCAATCCAAAATATGACATCCATACACTGAAATCAAAGAGAAAATCGTGCTTTTCGACTTTGGCATTGTGTAGTTTTAGCCAGAAACTCATGGTTGGAGAGTTATATAGGTGGGAAGGTCAGGGTGTTTAATGTAAAACTGAAAATATAAAAATCGGATTTTTTAAAAGAGGCGGTGGGTCCACGGTCGGAGTGGTGGTCGGAGGAGGTGGCTGGAAGGTCGGGGGTGGTGGATAGTGGCGGCGGCGGTCCACACTAACTCGCAGTGGGGGGTTTTGGGGCGGTTTCCTGAAGAAAGAGGGAGGAGACGGCGGTGGGTGGTGACTGCAGCAGGGGCGACGGAGCTAAGGTGGTCGACGCAGGCGGCGACGCAGCCTGGAGGGGTGGCACTGGCAGATCGAAGGGGGGGCGATGGGTTTTTCAATTTGGGGGGGCATGGTTTTTCTGAGTGAAGGAGATTTAGGGTTAAGCCCCTTTTTATATATTTTTATTCAATTATTTATTTTTCTCCAAAAAGTTATTATTTTTCTCCGAACTCCAAATCGAACCCAACGATAGTCGCCCCTAGCTAAATACCCCCATTCCGGACACAACGGGACATGTTCCGTAATCCAATTCGACTGTTTCGATCAGTTTCCGTTAAATTTAAAATATAAAATATAAAATAATATAACGTTAAAAGTTGATTTTAAAATACATTTTAATTTACCGGGGCCACATACTGACTCAGAAAATTCCGAAAAATAAATCATTATGTTTTGACGATACAGTCCTAACAAAACTAAGACCATTTGAAAATGTTCATTTTCCAGTTGATTAAATTGAAATTGAAATTATCAAATGTGTTTAAATTCACCATGCTCACATATTAATTCTAAAAATTATGAAATTTGAAACCTAGCAATAATTTGACATTCCGGATCCAACAAAAGTGGTTTTGTCGAAAACGGAGGTCATTTGCAAAATGGCTATTTTTAAGGGATATATATTATATTAAAAAAATATAAATTCCATGGCGACTATTTTGAATTTTAAACTGGACATAACTTTCAATTTATATAATGAAATCTCGGTTTTTCACATTCGTTAGAAAAATATAATTAAACAAATTCAAATATTTCTGGTTTCACCGAAATCCGTTTTATTTTGAATCCTGTACATTCAACTGAAATTTAAAATCGAATTTTCGAACTACCATGCCATTTCAAGTTCATTTTATATTTAAAATAAATTTATACGTTCTAACTTCGATTCAAAAAAATTTTACTCGTTATTATTTAAAATAAACAATTTTAAATATTCAAAATCCATTAAAATAGCTAAAATAAAAATTTTAAATTGGTTCTGAATTTCCGGGTTGTTACAATCTCCCCCACTTAAAATCTTTTCGTCCTCGAAAATGAACGGAGCTGAAAGTTGTTTAACCAACCAACTCAACTTTCATTTTGGCTTTCATTCTTCAACTTTTCAGTTTCTAAGAATTTTCTAATTTTTCAAAAATTTGGCTAACATCCTAAATTTTTGAAAAATGTCGCTATAACCTCCTTTGTACGGGGAGACCTTTAAAACCGCAACTTGCCTCACAGGGCCCTCATCAATCCAAAAGAAAAAGAAAAAGCCAAGCGGCTAGCCAATCATCCTATAAAATCATTAAAACCCAAGAAATACATTAAATATGTACCTATTTGTCCGGCATACAATTTTATTCCTCTTCTTAGCTTCCATGCTATGACCTGTTCATTATATACACTTGTACATATATGCAATTTCAATTAATTTTCAATTCAGTTCAATAGATTCGATTTGGCTAAATTTACCTTTCTTTCACATATTGGTTTAATTAATTATCATTCCAATATTTTTATTAGTTAAACTAATAATCACACAACACAACCAACAATCGATTAGTTGATTGAATTTTCAAACATAAAACTTTTATATTTTCAAAAATCCATTTTTAATGCCAAATCACAACCAATAACCCTATCTAAGTTTTGGTTCTCACACCAGTCAATTGGAAATATATAGATATCCCACTTTCGAAACTCGAACATAAATATTGATGATGCCCAGGCATCACCAGAATTATCCCCGAGCGACTAGAGTGTGATTCTATATCCATCCAGTATATTTGAGACTTTGTATACACGTGGATCAGACGTATACTAAAATATTTATAGAACCGATAGTCCAAAATCAATTTAAAATAAAATACTCACACACGTATAATAAGTTTTAAATTTTCAAAACAAAATTTGTTTTCATTTTTATTTTAAAAATAACACTCTTTAAAACTCATTCTAGGATATTACTGATACCATCTCTAACGAGTCATTCTCATTGGATATTACTAATCCAATCTTTGATGAATTATTTTGTTCAGTTCTAATATGTCTTGTTCTCGAGCTTTGTAAACCAAAGCTCTGATACCACGATGAAACGACCCAAACTCGCCCTTACGGGAAAGCTCGGATTGAGTTGAGAAGACGACAAATCAGAACTAAACAATAGAACACTTCATTGTTGTTTCAACAATTACATCAGAGTACAAGAATATAACAGAAATGAATAAATAATATACATCAGAAAAATATCAGAGATTAAATTACAAAGCAGCGAAAAAATAATACATAACACAACTGAAAGAGATACACGGATACAAAGCTTTCCGAATATAGCTCCAGCTGTAAACCAGGATCCTGAAAATAGAAATCTGCAAAACCAAAACTACTAGCTGCCCCTGTGGAAAATAGGGGTACCCAGAGTTTAGGTTAAAACAATAAACGCCAGGTCAGTCATGGGACTGGTGTGAGAACTGAAACAGTTATTAAAACTTTACTTTAGAATTAAAGTAAATCGAGAGACCACGCCGTATAACACGGAACGGTTTTCTCCCAAGAATACTAGTGCACAAAACAAACAACACAATGCTTTTTGGAAAAATGAAGCTATTATAAGACTCAGGTCCCATCTCACAATGCAATGCAAGCTGGAGGATAGAGTTTTACCTTATAATAGCCAAACATGCTTGGTATGTTTTAAAAACAAATCATTTTTATATTACTGTAAGTGTATAGTGCAAAATCACTTCAAATATGAATGTATCAATCATAGACGACATAGTATCCCATGCTACTATGTCGCTATACTAGTTTTGCAACTAAAACTGAAATGTCACGTATTGGAAATTAGATTCCATCTATGAGTCGAGGCCAGGGATGGCTCCTCTCCGATTCGAGACACTCTAGCACATGTCCCAAGATCACACCTACGGGAAACCCTTGGAAGCGGCAGGGTCGGTCCTCCCTTACTTTTGAGGATTAGTTATTCCTGAACACACGTTTCCCGGTCCTATCGGACCTATCACTTGGCCACTAAGGACCAATATCCGAGGCGCCTCGCTATCCATCATCCACATAGGTAAAAATAAATAAATGTCTGAGCTCCATACCATGACACCACCCATAGCTAGAAAGAAACGTCATGTCCTCCCTACGGTCCAATCCCGTTTTTGACTCATATCGGGTGTGAGGCTCGCGAATTAACGCTATACACAAAGCTATGCTATTTAAAGCTGTGCTTTGATCATCAACCATAAGACTCTTCTTTTCAACAAAAGCCTTGATCACATGCCATTCAGCATGCCACACTATCAATCCATACTATACCACTGATTTCTTCCAATATATAACCTCTAAGCTCATAAGTCTCAGAGAAGGGTGTTAAGCAAGAGAATAAATTCTCCGCCACCAAACAGATATATATTTAGCAGCAATCAATGAATATAGTACAAAGGAATACAATGTCAGACACATTATCCATTTACAAGTCCGTTCTGGGTCTTAACGAAACCAGAGGCACCTTATTCCTCATCCCATATGTCCAATACAGGAGAGAGGTCCTCGCATATCACATCGACTCCAAGTCCGTCTGGACGATCACCACTTATTACCTTATCTCGGGTGAACAGCCCAATCAAGACATTATTAATCATCCAGACGATGTGAAGATCTCCGGTCTTCAACCACCATCTTCATCGTCGACTTATCGTCGAATCAGTTATTCAGAATGGGCATAAACCCGGTCTTTCCGAATAACTCGCGTATCTCATAAACAAGTGCTACACAAACACAACATATGCCCCATTCCAATCCAGAATATTCTTTTATTCAAATATCCTTTTCACAAATTAAATCAAATTAAGGTTTTCCAAACTAGTCGGGATTAGCGCATCTTACCAATTAATCATTTGTTTTATTTCCCAATCCCAACCTACTTATCCCATGTAGAAAAACTGGTAATAATCCATATCTTACACCACAGTGTTATAGGTAAAATTAATTGCCATTTCCTGTTTAAATCTAATTAAAGATTTAACTATCGCTTGGAGCAAAACTGGTGATACTCCATTCTCGATCATTTCACAAATTTGAAAATTAAATTATCACATTCACATTTCAATCTAATTAAAGATTCATTAAAACTCCACTTAGTTTTAATCTTCCAACAATCATTATTTAATGATTATTTAACTTTGGAAACACAAACATGCCACATTGACAATCAACACCGTACCACTGATTTCCACCAATATATAACCTCTAAGCTCATATATCTTAGAGAAGGGGGTTAACCAAGAGAATAAATTCTCCGCCACCAAGAAGATAAATATTTAGTAGAGATCAACAATACAGTTCAAAATACAATGTTAGACATGTAATCCTGACTTTAACTGGGTTAAAGAACCAATGTCATTTAAAACATCGTTCACGATAAACCCAAAATCACATTCAATTAATTATGGAATCTTCACGGAAAACAGATCAATATATAATCGATATCAATTTATGTATCTGACTAGTAATATAAATGGAATAACGACAAAGCCTTTTAAATTCCATATATAGTAACGGTCTTCCTCCATAGAAGTTCACTTCAATTATTACCACATCGAATTCCATTCAATTCCAATTTAATATATTAAATTGGAAAACTTTACTTTGGAAAATTTTCATTAAATCTTAATAAAAGATTTATATATTCCAAATCACATTTCACTGTTAATCGGGTTAAAGAACGAATGTCATTAAAAACACAGTTCACAATGAACCCAATTCACATTCCATTTTATTCCAATTACTAAATATCATTGGATACTATAATAATCTTAATTAAAAGATTTATTCTTTTCACAATGGGGTTTAATAACAGTGTTACTGTAGACACCATTCGTGGCAAACCCAAAATCCACTTTGATATTAAATATAAGGCTCTAAAAAGAAATTATATCGGCTTAAATTCAATATCAAATTCTGAAACCAACACATTTCTTATGGGGAATAATGACATATAACTATCTTATGAATTCCTCCATAATATTCGTATAGTCACGGAATTCAATATTGAAACTCCCGAAGATGATTTCTATTCAAATCCACTCCAATTCATACATTGGAAAATTCTGGTTAGACTAAAACCATTCACTAATCCAATTTATTTATTTAAATACGTTGGATTATCTTTCTAGTTAATAACTAGTACATTTCGATAAAATTATCTTTTTTATCTTTACAAACACGGAATTTTTCATCCAAATTCTTTCCAAATCATTTATTATGATTTTACACAAATTACTAATATTTTTAATAATTTTATCAAGGCACGTACAGTCGGTTTCCAATAACGGCCACCGAACTACATCCATAGCGACCTTTTCCAAATTTTATTTGGAAATAATTCCAAATCCAACCGTTAGATTTCAAATCTCTTATATTCATTGGAAAGCTTTTTTTTATACAAACCCAACGGTTCCAGTTTTAGGAGAATCCAGCGGTCAGATCTCCCATAATGTCAATTCGAAGTCAATGGTTGAAATTTGCGAATGGTCGCTGCACGACGCGTTTTGTTCAAACCATATATATATATATAAAAATTCGTTCAAAATGTATTTTATAAATTCGTTTTAAAAACGATTCCCACTTTCATTTCAATTTTATATCAAAACTGAATACTCCTTATCATTATAATATTTAAATGATAATATTTTCAAAATACCAGATTTTTAAATCATTTCCTTTTCGATATTCATTATAAAAATGAATAAAATCGATATAAATATCGTTTGCGTTAAAATGGCGCAAATCTAATCAATACGTCTTCACATATTTCAATATTTTCGTGTCCATCTATAACACCCCGCATTTTTAAGTACAATTAGAAATGAAATAAAATATATGAAAATATGCTTATGATAGGTAAATAATGGTGATGCATAAGAAGAATTAATTAATACATGAAAGAGAAAAAAATTAATTCGATAACGGTGTGTGTAACGGAAAAGATAGTAAAATGAGGATAATTAATTCAATAATCAGGAATTAGGTAAAATGGACATCACCATTGCGTTCCTCTCGAAATTTTACATGAAATAGAGTCTGAGTTTTCGAAAATCGGAGTCCGGATGAAGAAGTTATGGCCTGTAGAAGATTCAGAAGGTTTCGGTCAGCACAGAACTGGGCAGGTCGACCTGGGGGGCCAGGTCGACCAGGGGGTCGACCTGGGGGCCAGGTCTGGGAGTCGACATCCCCCATGGGGGTCGACTATAGTGTCGACCCCCCTACAGGTCGACCTGGTCGGCCTGTTTCGGTCCAGAACACGTTTTTGAAACCCAGGGACGATTTTTGATGGTCCAGATTGGTTTTAGGGTTAATCTGATGGCTGAAATGAATTGCTACACCTATAAAAACAACCTAAGACCTAGCCTTCTCTACACACAATTCTATTCTGCTTCCTCTCTGCCTCTGTTCTAAATAAAAATAAAAATGGCGTCGCTACTCTGCTGGAATCAAAACTAGAAGCTAATCAACATCAACCTAAGCAACTCAATTCAAGCTAGGGATTAAAGCTCCTACAAAGATTCTACAACAAATTAAAGTTCTTTCTTTAATCCAACCAAGGCAAGTACAGTTATTTTCCGATGTAAACGTTAATTCTGATTGTGACATGAATTGTAAATCTGAATCTGAGGATATATCTGTTCTGTTCTGTTTAGATCCATCTTATTCTGCATCTCTTTCCTCTTTCTGTTCTATAGCCAGGCTACCCCGAGCCTGAGCCGATCTCATAAGAGATTAACATACGCTAAAATGTTTGGGACAACAAAATGAATGATGCATAAATTGGGCATGACCAATAGGTGACTGATTTGAGGAAAGAACATGGACTGTAGTTAGAACATAAATTTGAGACATATGATTTGACATGTTATGTTTATAACATAAAAGGTATTGAACATGTGATTTGTGGACACGACATAAAAAGGTATATAATTGGACATAAATATAGACTGTATTGAACATATGATTTGAGATAAAGGGAATATGGCTTAGGTATAAAGATTTACATCAAAGTAGGATATCTATTATGTAAATAAACACCTAAGTAAGGGATCTTTGGGATATATGACATGCATAGTAATTTATGGCTATATTTGGTATAATTTATATATGGATCTTCTGTACTATGCAAGTTTAATAAAAATTGAAACATATGATATATGGTAAATTATGACCATAGTCTGTGCTATGTAAATTTAATGCAAACATGGGGTATATGATCATATTGTGAATCATGACTATTATTTATGCATGTGAACTTAGGCAAGATTTATAATTAGGCAAGATATGTTTGTGAAACTTTAAGGAATGATTAAATCTGTTATATTTGCCTAATTTGCTAGTTCGGCTATATTTGCCTAATCTGCTAGTTCTGTTATATTGCCTAATCTACTGCCTAGTCTGCTAGATTTGTTCATCTGCCAAATCTGTCATCTGCTAAGTCTGTTGAAAATGCCAAATCTGCTAAACTAAATCTGTTGAGATGCCTAATCTGTTATTTGCTAAATCTGCTAGTTGCTTAATCTGCTGAATCCGTTAAGTCGCCTAAATCTGTTATCTGCTATGTCTGTTAAGTGATATATTCAGTCTGTTATTGACATAATCTGAATTAGCTATGAATAATTGACATGTATATTAGGCGTGGGTATAAATGGTAAATCATTAATTAATTGGCCGCAAAGATAAACATGGCTAACTCGAGGTTAGAATGAGTTTGCGGCGTAATTCTGCCCGGAACCGCCCGGCATATTCCAGTGGCCGCAAACAATAGGTTCTAATGTGAGAAGTTAGTCATAACGTGCTTGAAACCCGAGGTTAGACTCAGTTTGCGACAGAAATCTGCCCGGAACCAACCGGCCTAACCAGTAGCCGCAAACTGTCAGTCTAATGTGAGAGGTCTGGGCATTAATATTTAATTAATGAAAATCTGAGATAAATATGATGTCTAAAACGTGTTGGGCAGATAGGCTTAAACCCACTAGACTGATGAATTTAATAAATCTGTTCCGTGAATCTGTAGGCCCAATTACAAAGTTAGACAAATCTGTAAGTCTGTTAATCTGTAACTGGTTAATCGGTAGGTCTGTTAAATTTGTATATCTGATCCGTTAGTCTGAAAACTTGTCTGTGAACTGGTTGATCTGAATTCTGTATGTCTGAACTTGTAAACATGTTAATCTGAAATCTGTTAGTCTGGGGACACAAGGTTAGGAGGGGAATTACTTGTGTCATCTGTTGTTTGGGACCCATATTAGTCAGTAACCCTTTCTGGTATCAAAACTTTGACCCAACAGTAGGTAGGGTCCGGGCACGCTTACTGAACTAATTATAAGCGGTTCATTCTGATAGTGGAGAGGGGTGTTGATGGTGCGTTCCAACCGGGTCATGTGCGTGCATGGATCCCGGTCTGCCTCTGAGGATGTAAGATGTCGTGACATCTATAAATAGGTCTGTGCCAATTGGTTGTCACTTTAGGGAGTGATACACCCTACTGTGGGGCCGACACAGGATATTTATGTATCAGGGAGCCAATCGCTTGGGTAGGGTTTTAGGGTACACTTAGTTCTGTCTGTTTCTGTTGGTACCGTCTGTCTCTGTTGGGTGGCAACACCCGTCTGTTTCTGCGTGGTACCGTCTGTTCGGGTGGTAAAGGCCCATTTACTAGTGTACACCTAATTCTACATTCTGTTTCCGTAGGGATTAATCTGTTTTTGTTTCTGTACCTTCTGTTGGGGTGGTAAAGGCCCATTATTAGCATTCTGTTTCTGTCTGTTTCTGTTCGGGTGGTAAAGGCCCATTACTAGCACTCTCTTCTGTGGAAATTATTCTGTACTCGTTTCAGTTTCAGTTTAGACATTAGGGTGACACCTAATTCTGTTATACTGGTATTAGTGCAGAGAAGTGTAAAGAAATAGCTTATGTCATTCTGTTCTTCTGTAATATCCGCTACACCTGTTACTGTTATCTCTCATCCAGTTTTATTTTCATGTCATGTTATTATTATCTGTTCATAACTGAAAATCACTGGACTTGCCAGACTTTATGTCTGACCTTGCTTGTTTTCGCCCCTTTTTCTTCCGTTTCCCCCCAGGTTATCCAAGGAGGGAATACTTTAGCTTGATCCGGATTCCTTCTGCTTGAAGTGCTTAAAGTATGGCTTGGCTCTGTATAGCTTCCGTTCTGTGGGGATTATGATTTTAAAGTTTTGTACTCTGATGGCTTTTGAACAAGGCTGATATATATGTACTTGAGTTTTTGGTAAAGTTGTAACCAAACTGATTTCTGTCCGCTGCAATAAAGTTATAAAGTTTTTCAAGTACTATTTTTTTATCTGTCTTGTAATATTCTGTCCTGTTTACTAAAATGCTCCATCAAAGTTAAGGCATTCCCTTTGTGAGTGACCTTAACGGAGGTGGGGTGTTACACTTGGTATCAGAGCTGAAGGTTACCATATTGGGTAAAGTTTTTGAAAACTATTTTCAAAAAGGTTTTAAAAAGGAAGTATTTTCGAAAGTAAAGCCTATTTTTGAAAAACATAATCCCCAAAAGCCATATATCTATCTTTTGATCCTCCGTTTGAATCTTTGTTTCCTTCTTTCTCCGGGGCTCCTGGCTTTCTGGGAGGTAACCTCATCGCGGCACGGTTCTGTAGGCTTGATAAGACTACGACACTAGTCAAAGGGCAAATAAACGCCCGACTTCCATCTGTAGCCGCAGTAGTCTCGCCTACGGCTAATTTTCTTTCGAGCTTTGTCGGATTTTCCGGGCGATGGAGGCAGCTTTCGAGGGACTTGTCCACGTGTTACACACAGATAGTAAAGATGAGAATGAGGGAGATTGGCTAAGGAGCACAACCCAAGGATGAGAAACTCATGGACATGGACTTGGTTCACAAAGGAGGCAAAAAGGAAACACAAAAGAAGGAGGAAAAGCCTGAAGATAAAGGAGGAGAAAAGTGCTTTACTTATGGAAGCTTGACTCAAGAGGAAGGACAGAGGACATGACCTACTTCGGGAAGGCAGGCGAATGCTCTCATAGTTGGTGGATAGGATAGAAGTAGGAAAATTTCCGTAGAGAGTTTAGTTTCCTTATCTGATTATTGAGTTAGAACTCTTTCCGATTATGGCATTCTGATTTTGTAGCCGAGTCTCTGCACTTTAATACTAGTCTTGTTTCTGATCTGGTTATAGTCTCAAACCCCAAAGGGGTTACGACTCATCTGCTGGTGATAGGTTGGGGTTTGAGGATATCTGTGTTAGACGTCAAGTATGATGCATACATTCTGAGTTTTTGTGGGATATGATTTTATCATGCTTAGCTTCCTAAGAATCATTAGGGGACCTGATCTGTACTGGTAGTCTGCAAATATCTGAATAATTTTGATTCCCAGTTCTGACATTGTCTAAAGAGGGTAATCCTCTGGGTGTCAATCTGATGTTGGGTTCGGTCTTCGGGACCGATACTTAGGACCCATGTCTAATGGGAACCAAGTTTTTGTTTTATCTGTACTCGCTTCCATCATTCGACTGTATCCTATCGATCGAATCTTCGAACTTTAGGTAGAAACTAATGGGTGTAAACATGCGTTTGATACATGTTATGTTTGATGGTTGCAAGTGGATGCAAGTGGTTGCTAGTGGTTGCTCGTAGATGCATATACACACACTAGGCACTAGATCGGCTCGAAAACACTCTCATACTGCATATGGATATGTGAGCATTTTCAATTTTTGTGGATGCAAAATGATTGACTCAGCACATGGATGTTGCATATGACTGAATGGTTGTGCACTCATATAGAAATGATATGTATCAAATAGGAAAATTTGCATACATGTTGGACTCATGGCACTGGCATAATTCGCATTAAGGAGGTCAACTGAATCAGTGGACCGCCTGATCTTTGCATTAGATAAGAAACATATACACACACTTCTTGCATATGTTCATACAACATTAGAAATCTCTTATGGACAATGAATGCCTGTGATTGGTGATTGAGTAGATGGATGATTGGATGGTAGGACACATTCTTCTTAACTTGAAGATTTCGGGGACGAAATCCTTTAAGGAGGGGAGAATGTAACACCCCGCATTTTTAAGTATAATTAGAAATGAAATAAAATATATGAAAATATGCTTATGATAGGTAAATAATGGTGATGCATAAGAAGAATTAATTAATACATGAAAGAGAAGAAAAATTAGTTCGATAACGGTGTGTGTAGCGGAAAAGATAGTAAAATGAGGATAATTAATTCAAGAATCAGGAATTAGGTAAAATGGACATCACCATTGCGTTCCTCTCGAAATTTTACATGAAATAGAGTCTGAGTTTTCGAAAATCGGAGTCCGGATGAAGAAGTTATGGCCTGTAGAAGATTCAGAAGGTTTCGGTCAGCACAGAACTGGGCAAGTCGACCTGGGGGCCAGGTCGACCAGGGGGTTGACCTGGGGGCCAGGTCGACCAGGGGGTCGACCTCCCCCATGGGGGTCGACTATAGTGTCGACCCCCCCCCTACAGGTCGACCCGGTCGGCCTGTTTCGGTGCAGAACACGTTTTTGAAGCCCAGGGACGATTTTTGATGGTCCAGATTGGTTTTAGGGTTAATCTGATGGCTGAAATGAATTGCTACACCTATAAAAACAACCTAAGACCTAGCCTTCTCTACACACAATTCTATTCTGCTTCCTCTCTGCCTCTGTTCTAAATAAAAATAAAACTAAAAATGGCGTCGCTACTCTGCTGGAATCAAAACTAGAAGCTAATCAACATCAACCTAAGCAACTCAATTCAAGCTAGGGATTAAAGCTCCTACAACGATTCTACAACAAATTAAAGTTCTTTCTTTAATCCAACCAAGGCAAGTACAATTATTTTCCGATATAAACGTTAATTCTGATTGTGACATGAATTGTAAATCTGAATCTGAGGATATATCTGTTCTGTTCTGTTTAGATCCATCTTATTCTGCATCTCTTTCCTCTTTCTGTTCTATAGCCAGGCTACCCCGAGCCTGAGCCGATCTCATAAGAGATTAACATACGCTAAAATTTTTGGGACAACAAAATGAATGATGCATAAATCGGGCATGACCAATAGGTGACTGATTTGAGGAAAGAACATGGACTGTAGCTAGAACATAAATCTGAGACATATGATTTGACATGTTATGTTTATAACATAAAAGGTATTGAACATATGATTTGTGGACACGACATAAAAAGGTATATAATTGGACATAAATATAGACTGTATTGAACATATGATTTGAGATAAAGGGAATATGGCTTAGGTATAAAGATTTACATCAAAGTAGGATATCTATTATGTAAATAAACACCTAAGTAAGGGATCTTTGGGATATATGACATGCATAGTAATCTATGGCTATATTTGGTATAATTTATATATGGATCTTCTGTACTATGCAAGTTTAACAAAAATTGAAACATATGATATATGGTAAATTATGACCATAGTCTGTGCTATGTAAATTTAATGGAACCATGGGGTATATGATCATATTGTGAATCATGACTATTATTTATGCATGTGAACTTAGGCAAGATTTATAATTAGGCAAGATATGTTTGTGAAACTTTAAGGAATGATTAAATCTGTTATATTTCCCTAATTTGCTAGTTCGGCTATATTTGCCTAATCTGCTAGTTCTGTTATATTGCCTAATCTACTGCCTAGTCTGCTAAATTTGTTCATCTGCCAAATCTGTCATCTGCTAAGTCTATTGAAAATGCCAAATCTGCTAAACTAAATCTGTTGAGATGCCTAATCTGTTATCTGCTAAATCTTCTAGTTGCTTAATCTGCTGAATCCGTTAAGTCGCCTAAATCTGTTATCTGCTATGTCTGTTAAGTGATATATTCAGTCTGTTATTGACATAATCTGAATTAGCTATGAATAATTGACATGTATATTAGGCGTGGGTATAAATGGTAAATCATTAATTAATTGGCCGCAAAGATAAACATGGCTAACTCGAGGTTAGAATGAGTTTGCGGCGTAATTCTGCCCGGAACTGCCCGACATATTCCAGTGGCCGCAAACAATAGGTTCTAATGTGAGAAGTTAGTCATAACAGAAATCTGCCCGGAACCAACCGGCCTAACCAGTAGCCACAAACTGTCAGTCTAATGTGAGAGGTCTGGGCATTAATATTTAATTAATGAAAATCTGAGATAAATATGATGTCTAAAACGTATTGGGCAGATAGGATTAAACCCACTAGACTGATGAATTTAATAAATCTGTTCCGTGAATCTGTAGGCCCAATTACAAAGTTAGACAAATCTGTAAGTCTGTTAATCTGTAACTGGTTAATCGGTAGGTCTGTTAAATTTGTATATCTGATCCGTTAGTCTGAAAACTTGTCTGTGAACTGGTTGATCTGAATTCTGTATGTATGAACTTGTAAACAAGTTAATCTGAAATATGTTAGTCTGGGGACACAAGGTTAGGAGGGGAATTACTTGTGTCATCTGTTGTTTGGGACCCACATTAGTCAGTAACCCTTTCTGGTATCAAAACTTTGACCCAACAGTAGGTAGGTCCGGGCACGCTTACTGAACTAATTATAAGCGGTTCATTCTGATAATGGCGAGGGGTGTTGATGGTGCGTTCCAACCGGGTCATGTGCGTGCATGGATCCCGGTCTGCCTCTGAGGATGTAAGACGCCGTGACATCTGTAAATAGGTCTGTGCCAATTGGTTGTCACTTTAGGGAGTGATACACCCTACTGTGGGGCCGACACAGGATATTTATGTATTAGGGAGCCGATCGCTTGGGTAGGGTTTTAGGGTACACTTAGTTCTGTCTGTTTCTGTTGGTACCGTCTGTCTCTGTTGGGTGGCAACACCCGTCTGTTTCTGCGTGGTACCGTCTGTTCGGGTGGTAAAGGTCCATTTACTAGTGTACACCTAATTCTACATTCTGTTTCCGTAGGGATTAATCTGTTTCTGTTTCTGTACCTTCTGTTGGGGTGGTAAAGGCCCATTATTAGCATTCTGTTTCTGTTCGGGTGGTAAAGGCCCATTACTAGAACTCTCTTCTGTGGAAATTATCCTGTACCCGTTTCAGTTTCAGTTTAGACATTAGGGTGACACCTAGTTCTGTTATACTAGTATTAGTGCAGAGAAGTGTAAAGAAATAGCTTATGTCATTCTGTTCTTCTGTAATATCCGCTACACCTGTTACTGTTATCTCTCATCCAGTTTTATTTTCATGTCATGTTATTATTATCTGTTCATAACTGAAAATCACTGGACTTGCCAGACTTTATGTCTGACCTTGCTTGTTTTCGCCCCTTTTTCTTCCGTTCCCCCCAGGTTATCCAAGGAGGGAATACTTTAGCTTGATCCGGATTCCTTCTGCTTGAAGTGCTTAAAGTATGGCTTGGCTCTGTATAGCTTCCGTTCTGTGGGGATTATGATTTTAAAGTTTTGTACTCTTATGGCTTTTGAACAAGGCTGATATATATATGTACTTGAGTTTTTGGTAAAGTTGTAACCAAACTGATTTCTGTCCGCTGCAATAAAGTTATAAAGTTTTTCAAGTACTATTTTTATATATGTCTTGTAATATTCTGTCTTGTTTACTAAAATGCTCCATCAAAGTTAAGGCATTCCCTTTGTGAGTGACCTTAACGGAGGTGGGGTGTTACACCATCCAAAATCGGACGTTAAATTCACATTTTAGACCTTTACTGATTATTATTTTAAAATATTCATTCTTTTTGTATTGGATCAGACCCAATCAGTTACCATATAATTTATTTATATGGATTACATACAATATATGTATACAACAACAATGATAACCAATCATCCATCATTCAGAGTGCATTACACAACTGCATAAGCATTAAATATAAATAATTAATGCTTACAACAGTCTATCAACCAATCGATTGACATACAACTAAACAATTGGGATAGTGTACGCCAAATATCATCCCAATACCCGTGTGGGATTTCAACCAACAAATAATGGATATTATTTGTGCAGTTGGGCGGTGTAAAATTTATCGTCCCAATCCACGTCAATTAAATGGGTGTATATAAACAAATCGTTCGATTTGTAAATGAATATTTATTTTCATTTCAGGAGAATTTTATGCCATTCATATATACGTTAAAAATTATATTTTTAACGATAAAATATTTATTTCAACACAGAATATTTTTAATAGTTCATACATTACATAAAAATGATATTTTTATTGTTCAAACATTTTATTTAACACATGAATATTTTATACAGTTCATATACACATTAAAAATTATATTTTTAGTGAACAATATTTATTTCAGAAATTTCGACATTATAACGGCGCGATATTAGAACCGGAGCAATGTCTAGCATTATCCCTCTCCTGATACTGGCTCGCGCCATACACAATCATCAATCACATTCAATACACCACAATACAATTCATTTCACCCCAATACAGTCAATTTTCCCAAAATTCAATCCAAACAAACAAACAACCATGTTTTGTACAAATAAATAGTGTCGGGGGCTACTAAGCCTCGTCTGCAACCTAAAATATATTTAAATGTAAAATAATTTGAGTGAGGTGTTCTCACATTGGGATCCACTCCGCCACGCTTTTCTGACGTTCTGATTCGATGTTCTGATCCCAGAATTTACAAACGAGCTCCAATCTTCACACGGTCTTTTTATCTAGCTTAAACGCGCCATTTCGGACAGCTTTCACCTAATGGACTTTTTCCGGAAAATGCTCCATTTTGCCGGAAATCGCGAAAAGACAGTATTTGGACAGTAGACTGACGTGTTTTCTGAATAACTCCGCAATCCAATATATGAATC
>JASFAX010004696.1:0-38658 GCA_030737875.1 Allium sativum | reverse complement strand
ACGTCATTTGGATGGTAAGTCTGTGTTAGTTTAATCAATCCGAAGAAATCAAACTTACCTTACTTGATACCAGTTTCGATGTTCAAGCCCAAATGTCGCCAAATAACATGTAAATATCTTTTAATTTAAAGGATAGTAAGGTTTCCCTCTTTTAAATTTGATACTAAATACAACAAGATCATCTCCAAGACATTTGATTTATTTATCTTTAGAAAATTTGGTCTTTTATACTTAACTCGTTTATGATATTTCAACCTCGTCTACCCCTCGCCCAGGAAAGGGTCAGGTGATCCAGGATATTGGTTGCCCCTGAACATCACCCTAAAATGGATCATAGAAATAGAATAATCAATGTTACTCATCATCTTATTAAAGTCAAAATTAAATCATTACACATTATAGCTTTTTGATTCAATTCAATTGTCTAATACCTTCAGATGATTTATTAATCTTCAAAACAATTTCCAAATTACTTCATTAATCATTAAAAAATGTTCATTAAAGATTTGGAGAAGATTCGTTAAGTTTAAACTTCAATTTCAATCGTTATTGAAAAGTGCTGCAAAAGCGTTGCAAAAAGTGCCATTTAAGCTTAATTCATTTAAAAAAAATTATATCATTAAAAAATTCATATAATAACTTTAAATACTTTTAAAACATTTCAAATGACTTATAAGATTTATTCCATAATTTTCTAGAATTAAAATATTTCAAATGACTTACAAGATTTATTCCATAATTTTCTAGAATTAAAATCTTCACTTAAAAATCTTATTTATTGGATTTCGAACTGCAAAACCGTGATGTTTTTCCGAACTTGTTTTGGTGACATTTGAAAATCTACCCTACAAAATCACGATTCTTCAGATTTATTGGAAAGCTATGGTTATAAGGATATTTTAAATAATTTGGATTCATATTTTCCCATATACTTTAGATTCAATTTTTATGTAGTGAAATCATGAGTTACAGATTCGTAACATGTTAAAATTGCTTCAAAATTTGTATTCTTTCCAAACTTCATGTAAATTCATTTCTAATATTTAAAAATATTTTTGATAGATTTAATAATACTATTTTCTCCATTTCATTCAATTATTGGAAAGTAATTTTCTTTGTGTTTATCGATGTGTATTTAGCGTGACTTGTTAGACACCCTTTATGTTCAAAATTTCAGATGTTGAGGAAGTATGCAATAATATTTAAGAAATATTTAAGGATTGCAGATTATGAAAATTTATATGCACCATGATGAAGTACACATTGAAGTGGATAAGGATGTACATAGTAACTGCAAATAAATGAGTTAAGTATGTACATATATGAGATGTAGATGCATAGACGAATAACATAATATGGAAATGTTTATTGTACTCTTGGCTCATTTTATAAATGAATTCGTGTGTGTGTGTGTATATATATATATATTAGCTGTGTGACTTTGTGTAGGATCTTTATATATATGGAATATAGCAGAATTGACTATAATATACTAACTTTATAATACAATAGTTATGCAAGTAAAACTGAACAATATATAATATCACAAATAAGTAAAAGCAGTAAGTAAAGTGACACCAGGAATTTTATACTAGTTCGGACTTCCCGTCCTATGTACAGTCCCAGACTCCTTCTGGAATTCACTATCAACACCTCTCTTCACCCGAAGGAACAGGTTCACAATGATCCAGGCCCCAATAAGGATCAATCCGAGCCCCAACAAGGATTTTCCCGCTTAAGCACCAACACATGACTTTTACAAATTACAAGAGTTTGACTTCTGCTTGTGTTCTTGAAACACTGAATAGCCAAATATTGAGTACACCCTTCCTATAATCTTATCCTCAAGAATATAACGTGTATGTGAAGATTGAAGGAAGTATGTTACATATTAAATCAAGAGATATGAAATAATTTCAATGATTCAATAGGTAACTTAAATATTTGAAAGCTTTTTAGAATGCAAGAATCTAGAAATGTAGATTTGAAAATAGAATTGATTTTCAGTGATTAGAAAAATTGAGTTTGAAGTGTATATATAATAGTTAAAAGGTAGCGATCCTTCATGAAGAGTTTAATCAAAGACATGCACCTATATCTTTTCAGAAATGAAGAGAAACCCCTTCATGAAGAATGGCAACCTTTCATAAAAATGACTGCTATTTCGAATTAGTCAACTGATCTGTAAATCACCAGTCAACAGGTTAAAAATACTTAAAATCTTTTATATTTAAAGTTTGTAAAAAAATTGTCGTTACTGGTCAAAGTTTCTCTGGCCAGTCGACTGGTCTGTATTGAACCAATCGACTAGTTCAGAATACTTTGTCCAGCCAGGCTGTTTTCAGCCATATATATATTATTATAATAATAAATCGTGCACTTGTGTTATGCTATAAGGATATATTTTAACAAATTTCTAACACAACTAAATACTTATATATATATATATATATATATGAACTTAGCTCTTCAAAATGATCTTCATTTATCTTAATTTTTATGTTGTCATGAATCAAAAATCTCGTGAATCAACATATATATATAAATCATAAGCAAAACCACGTGAATGTGCTTCAGAAGTAAGCCAACAAATCTGCATTAGAGAAAGCTCATGTTGACGTGCTCATCTCACATGTTTGCGAGGCTACCATCTCTATGATAAGATGGATGTTTTTAGGTATTCATAATTTATATTATTTTCCTTCTAATTATGTAGTTATCTGTGCATGTGAGATTGCCTGCAATGTTCGTTCTTCATATTTATTAATAAACACAAATATTATACCATGTCCATTTTGAAAAATGGTCAGTTGATTGATGTAATATAAATACTGTAGATGGATACTATTGACCAGTTTTTTGGCAAGGCCGGCAAGAATGCATTAATCTCAATTGAGGAATTACCCGACCCAGACGGATGACACCCAGGATCTTAGGCATTAGGCCATCTTCATTCGGCTCAATAAATGATCGGATAGATTGGTAAATAGCTCGACTTGGATCTTCTTTATATGAAGTGGGCTAACATGTAAAACTGTGGGGTCAGATAACTTTTGGATCGATCGATCAGAACCAAGACTATTTATACATTAGATATTTACCTATATACTTGCTCATATTCCTATTTGACCGCTTTACCCGCATTCATGAAGATCGGATCAGCTACCACCTGCCATATTGTGGATGTATCCTACGGAAAGAAAGCCTCTCCATGTTTTCCCATGGGCCGGGAATGAATGACTTGTGTCCTGGCCGGTTTGAACACCGTAGCATCTATAAATAGACCTTATGGACTTTGAAGAGGGACTTTTCGGCCAATCTCTTATCACATCATTGTTGTGACAATTTTTTTTGTAATATAATATTGCATAAATTAGAGAATATAAAGTGGATGTAGGCTCGTTAATGCCGAACCATTAGAAACCTATGTGTGATTGCTTCTTTCTTCATTTTTCGTTTATTTGTCTTCATTTTTAATTCCCTACATTCTCATTTCTTAGGAGTTGTACCAATTTTTGTTGTCAACACTTTGGTGCTTTCGCTGAAAACTTGATATTTTTAGCATTTAAAAGACTTTGTTCTACTTTTGGATCACCAAATCCAAGACGAGATCATACATATTTTCCAATATCATTGACTCATGGTTTCCAAATCCTCGACACGTACTTCCGGAAAGCAGCAATAAGCTCCAGCGACAACCGAAGCAGCCGAGGGATCGACCATTATGGGATCAACTCCGGACTAGCCTACACTGCCGCCTCCGATGCAACAATATGTGGCGGATCAAGCTTCCCGCTCAACTTTTGCTACCCATGATGAGTCTATGACCGTGATGAGTCAACTTCGGGAAACAACGACGACATTAAATGCTCAGGCCCGGGAGAGTGCTGCTACAAGGCAAGACATGATTCATATATCGAGACAATGAAAAGAATTCAAGAGGCAACAAACCTCCCCTTGCCAGCAGGACCAAAACTCGGAAGGCTCATCATCATGTGGAGGAAGTAGGGATTGACCTCATCCACGATGCCCGCTAGAAAGGCCTAAAAACATACGATGGTTGTAATTGGAAGGGCACTCAAACCAGCTGGGAATAACTGATCAAGCTTAGGTCAATCCGACTGATCCAGAGGATATCTATCCAATGACCCGATAGGATCGAAGTACCTATCCTTCGGCCTACTAAAATGCCACTCAAACGGCCCAAGCTCCCGTTCTTCCTCCCAGACGTCCTGTGAATAACGGGGATATCCAAGTCAAGGAAGTTCTGCCCAAACGGTGGCTCTAGTGACGTTGCTTGGAGAAGGGATAAGGAGAATTCGACCTGTCGAGGATGTCGATCGATGTGCACTTATTCCCTTAGATTTGACCGCCATGGCACGCCAAATCATGAATGATAGTAAGGGATACAAGAACAAAGATTGGGGGACTGACCAAAGCCATACTCCATTTACATATGACATCCTATAGGCAGAGTTCCCAGAAGATTCAATATTCCCCAGATGAGATACTATGAGGGAACGACCGACCCACAACAACATTTGATGAGGTGCTCATGGCATATAATGGTAGCTGTTGCCCTGGACACCATCAAGTGCAAAGCTTTACTAATTTCTTTGAGCGGTGTAGCGCTGATGTGGTTCACACGACTTTGCCCGAGATCGGTCCTAAACTTCAAGGATTTAAGTGATAAATTCCTGAATCAATTCCTCCTACATGCTTCTAAGTCAAAGCATGTTATGGCCCTTTTCGCAATAAAGCAAGGGGTGAATCCCTGAGAAACTACCTCAGTAGGTTCAATTGAGTTGTCATCGAAGTAAGCAATCCCAATCACAAGACAGTCTTAATGGCCATAGCAGACGACATTGACAAAAAGACGGAATTTCGGAAATATCTGATTGGGAATCCCCCAACGGAAATTGAGCTCTACGATAAGGCTAATGTCTGATTATGACAGGAAGAAGCATAATTGGATGAGGAAGATGATCAAAAGATGTACCTACCATGGCCATTCAGAGCAATGTAGCAGTCAAGCAGTCCGGAGATGACTCTGAGAAGGTAGGAGTAATTGTTGGGAATCGCGGCAAGTGAAATGACAATGCGTAGAAAGGCTCTAATGAGAGACAACATCAAAACGAGAATCCCAGGAAAGACCCTGATTTCAGGTATTCGAGAGCTATACCATGTTGAATGATAGGCCGAAAAACATTTATCTCGATACATGTAGTACGGTTAAATACAAGAAGCCATCATTGCATGTATTTACGGAGAAGGAATGAGCAACCGGGAAGTTCTATTTGTTCCATGAGATTTATGGGCATGCGACTAATGAATGTCGTCACTTCAAGGACATCATTGAAAAGCTAATCATATAAGGAAAGCTTAACGAGTATAAGATTTCCCTAAGAGACAGGGGCAGGGAGCTCCGGCCCCCAAGCAAAACTAGACTGCATCTAAGGCCACTACCCAAGAAAAAGCTAAAGGGATAGTGATCAATGCTATTGTTGGAGGACCTTACCCAGCAGGGTACAACATTCGGACTATGGACTGATATGTAAACTCTGCGAAACACCTTGATGTAGGAGCGGCTGACATTCCTGAAGTCGCCAGTCCCATAAAGCAAAGAAATACAATGGTAGATGATATCATCTTCCGCAATAGAGAACCGGTAGGAATAGAAGCTCCATGCATCGATCCATTGGTAATCACGACTATTATCGGCCCAGCCACAGAGCCAAAGGTTCTTGTCGACAGTGGTATTTCAGTAAACATTCTATTCAAATAAGCCCATGATCAGAAGAAGCTGGAGTTGAGATACCTGAAACCATGCATGGGCCAGATACGTTGCTTTAATGGGTCGTCTACCAAACTAGTTGGTTTAATCGACCTATCGGTAGAGTTGGGGGATGGAGAACGCAGAAGGGTGCAAATCCTACCATTCGTCATAATGAATATAAGCACTCAATACAACACATTTTTGGGATGACCCGTCTTAGCAGAATTTAGAGCTTGCATTGCTATATAGTGTCTACTTTTGAAATTTCCTACCGATGGGGTGATCGGAACCCTATGTAGAGACAAGTAACCAGGCGAGCATGCTACTCGACGGAGTGGAAAGAACTTCGGGGAAAAGATGACACAGAGTCATAAGATAACCTTCCTTCCTCATAGAGGAGGAAGTATAGCAACTAAAGAAAACATCCCGATTAGGACCGTCCATTTACCAACTCGAGGACATTGATCCAAGAGAGGACGAAGGATTGGGATGTAGAAAAGCAGCCCTAATGAGACTACGGTGGATATTTCGATCAACGATGACGACTCGACTAAGGTCTTGAAGATTGGATCTCATCTTGACCCCCTCCGAACGAGGGAACTAACTGAATTACTCCGCGCTAACCTTGACGTGTTTGCATGGACCCATGCTAACATGTGTGGGATCTCACCTTACATTATGACTCATTGCCCTTAGCATCACCCCGAATATACTCCTATCAAGCAGAAAAGGCGTATGCTCACCACAGAGAGGTCAGCGGCTTTGAAAGAAGAAATTGAAAAGCTTTAGAGTAATGGATTCATCCAAGATGCAATTTAGTTCAAATGGATAGCTATCCCAGTACTAGTTAAAAAGGCTAACGGGAAGCGGATAACTTGTATTGACTTCTCAGATTTAAACAAGGCCTGTCATAAAGACAACTTCCCACTCCTTTGGATTGATCAGCTGGTCGACTCCACAGTCGGGCATGGACTCCTTTCGTTTATGGACGCGTATTCGGGGTAATCAGATTGCAATGCATGTTTCAGACCAAGGACATACTAGTTTTATATCGGACCCTGGGTTATATTGTTACGCGGTATTGCCTTTCGGGCTAAAGAATGCGGGAGCAACATATCAGCGACTAGTCAATCGCATGTTCCACTATAAGCTCGGGAAAACGATGGAGGTTTATGTAGATGATATGTTAATAAAGTCACGACAATCATCCGATCTTGTCAGGAATATGTCAAAAATGTTCAATATTCTCCGAAGACATGGGATGAAGCTTAATCCTTGAAAATGCTCCTTTGGTGTTGCATCAGGAAAGTTCTCAGGATTCATTATCAACTCTCGAGGAACTGAAATCAATCCTGACCAAATCTTAGCAATCAAAGGCATCCAAGAGCCAAGAAGAATTAAGAATGTGCAGAGTTTGGCAGGAAAGGTTGTAGCCATGGGGCGATTTATTTCCAAAGCTACCGACAAGTGCCTTCCTTTCTTTGAATTGATCAAAAGAGCGAAACATAGCTTCGCCTGGACCGCAGACTGCATCGAATCCTTTTAAAATTTGCTCGACCATTTAGAGAAACCCCTTATTTTGTCAAAGTTGGTCGACCATGAAGACTTGTTCGTGTATTTGGCAGTATCCATACATGTGATCAGATCAGTCCTAGTTCGCGAAGAGGATCGAGTACAACGGCCGGTTTACTATGTAATTAAGAAACTAACAGGACCTCAGCGCAACTATCCAAAGATTGAGAAACGCGCCTACAATTTGTTGATCACGTCTAGAAAACTCCATCATTACTTCCAAGCTCACCCCATTAAAGTCCATACTAACCAACTGCTACACCAATTCCTTCAATGACCTGAGGCCAGCGATAGTTTGCTCAAGTGGAACATCGAATTAAGTTAGTTTGACCTCAGTTTTGTGTCGCGGAAGTCCATCCAAGGAGAGGCATTGCCTGATTTCATAGCTGAATTCACTACGGAAGACTCCGGACTTCCACGTATTGAATCGAGAGCAAACACTTGGAAATTATACACATATGGGGCTCGTAATGACCAATGGTCCAGTGCTAGAATATTATTGTTAACACTCGAAGGGCGACCAATTTGTTATGCACTTAAATTGAACTTTCCCACTACCAATAAAGACTCCGGATATGAAGCCTTGATTGTCGGGCTCAAACTTGCGAGGGGCCAAAGGGTAGCAGTGTTGAATATTTTGTGATTCACAATGTGTTGTATTTCAAGTTCGAAAAGAGTATCAGACTAAAGAGGCGCGACTTGCCACCTACCTCAAATAGGTTGAAGTGTTGTTAAGTGGTCTGGATCAATATATCATCACTTACATCCCCAGGGAAGAGAATCAGAAGGTAGAGTGATTGGCAAAATTGGCTAGCTCTAATAATCTGAGTGAAGCAGAGCTGGTTCCCATGGAAATTCAAAATACTCCAAGCATCGACCAGATGAAGATCGATCAGTATTTGGAAAGCGAACCTGAGGAGTCTTGGATGACCCCCATCAGAAATTTTCTCCAGCACAAGACACTCTCGGAAAAAAGGATGAAAGGCAGGAACTTATATGTCAGTCCTCAAGATATGTCATCCGACAAGATAAGCTTTATAGGAGAGGGTTCTCGGTTCCAATGCTTCGATGTGTGGCTAATGATGATGTGAAGTGAATATTGCGGGAAGTGCATGAAGGAGAATGTGGTGCCCACACGGGAGAACAAACACTAGCTAAAAAGATACCGCGGTATGGTTATTTCTGGCTGACCGTTAGTAAGGATGTAGCTAACTATTGCAGACGATGTGATAAATGCTAGATATTTTCCCAGATTCCAAGGTCCCCCGACTGAACTTACCCAAATGGTCAAACCCCAGCCATTTGCCATTTAGGGAATATACATTATCGGGAGTCTACCGATATAAAAAGGTGGTGCAAAGTATGCTAGCATGACTGTAGATTACTTCACAAAATGGGCCGAAGCACTACAACAAAATATACTTTTAACAGCCATGAGCTTCAGCGTTTAAGATGCTAACGCGGTCAAAGTTATTTTAAACAGACAGAAAATCACATGAAAACGCTGTTTTATGTTCTACAGGCGGTGAAATTTTAAGGCGGCTACCAAAACTGTATGGCGGGCTCTCTTTTATTTCCTAGGTCACATCTTCCTACCGTTCATTCCTCTTTCTCCTTCTCTCGTTTCCAAAAGCGAAATGTTTGACAAAACCCTACGGAAGTTCTCTTATGTGCCAAGTTCCTAAAACGATTGCTCGGCCTGCTCCTCCACACCAGAACTCCTTTCTTCAATTGACGAAAACTTCCCTCTAAAATTGTCACAATAATCTCTACCATTAGCGATGCATCCTTAGTTGTTTGTTTCCCCTCCATGAGGATGTACCCTCAGAGACCAGTATTTGGAGGTAATGTCTTGTTATTGCATTCCATCGTGACTTTTATTTTTTTATACTTGTTTGATTTTACTCTTTTGGCTTGTATTTCAATTTTGATACATAAAGTTATTTTAGTCATCTTCCCATTATATAAAAACACTGAAAAAGTGTCCTGCTATTCACACCTTCGTTCCCTCTTCCGGCCACCATGCTCGTTTGGTTGTTCACCGCCGAATGGCAATTCCTTGAATTTTACACTGTCCCACGGTCGTTTGCAGCCGACGAGCATGAAGGAGATTTGGTTGTTTGCAACCGAATGAAATTGCATGATGGCCGGAAGAGGGAACAGGGGTGTGAATAGCAGGACACCTGAAAAATTACCTGTGACATGCTTCCTTGTAGCATTTAATTGACACAACTGACATTTCAAGTGTTTAAATTACTGCATTTCATCAACATGATACTTATATCTCTATCAAGTAGTTTCTATTTCATGTTTTAGTGTGCATATACAGCTTAATTTAATATGCAGATAGAAGTTTTCCTTTTTAATTATCCATTGTTCATACAATATTCGAGAGGTTTTATGAGTGGATGTCTTCCATCCATGCAAACCCCTGGCCGTTATGATTTGTGTGACACCTTTAATGAGGCATTAGATGTTGCCTTTGGACTGAGTGTGTAGAGGCTAGTAGGTTTAAGGTTAGGGACAAGGTAAAACTTTGTTGAAGTAGATATTTTGTTTTCAGCCTTATGCGTGGTCAAAGTTTGGTGAGATTGATCATTGTTTTACATGCGGTAAAATGGGGCACTATAATTATGGATGTTCAGGGAAGAGCGGTGGATCTCAAGTTGTACATACTATTATCTTGCACGGTACTTTTTGAAAATTTTAAAATGATAGCCAATTTTATTTCTCATATTGTATACTGGTCTTTTATTTGTTGGGTTTGACTTGAATTTATTGGTATAAAACCTAATCACATAGCATTTTCTTTGACTCTTTGTGATATTTTCTTGCCCAATCAACTATAAGGTCAACTGTCATGCTAAACTCTAATGATGGTTGAACTTTGCACCTCTTTCTGCACATAGTTAAAGACTTGGCTAGTTGTGATGGTGTGAGCTCAAATTCCAATCCCTTTCATGACTGCATTTTGTCGTTGTGAACCTATGCTCTCTTCATTTTGTGCCAACGTTACAGTTTCTTACACGTATTTAAATATAGCCGTCTTTTGTTGTTGTTGCACTTTGATTTTGTTCTTGCCAACTTTTAATGAACTTTAACTTGCACTT
Organism: Allium sativum; assembly: GCA_030737875.1. NCBI lineage: Eukaryota > Viridiplantae > Streptophyta > Magnoliopsida > Asparagales > Amaryllidaceae > Allium > Allium sativum. Next base: position 28,200 of record JASFAX010004696.1, on the reverse strand, counting down.
TTGCAACTGTTATTAGTTACGTAAACATTTGCTCAAGGGTGTCTTTGTGCTTAAAAAAGGAGGAGAAAATCAGCTTAGAAGTAAATGAATAGTGTCTAAAAGTATATAGTATTTTCATTTTTGTCTAGTCTTCATTTGTAAACAATGTGCTGTCATCTTGAATTTGATGGCACATCAAATGGAAACCCAGGAAAAGGTAGAATTGGTGCAATAAGCAAGAGTAATGATAGTCCTATGCTAAACATCTTTGCATAATATATATATCTGGAGACATGCAACTTGTTTGCATGCAGACTCTTGTTTTTTGTCTTGATTAATAAGTTGTGGCTTGTACTTGTTTACCAAACAAGTATCAGCATGTATGTTGAATCTGACATTAAGTACATGTCATGTTTTAACGTTAGTGTTGTAAATTTATAATATGCTGCTCTAGTACATTATTCGTTACAATGCTCTATAAATACGATTCAATGTACAATATTGTTTGCTGCTAGTATTCTCGAGTGGATCATTTAGACTGTCACTCCTTTTACTTCACATTTGCATCATTAAATCTGTCAACGTAAATCATCTGGAAACCATTTCGGACATTGTGAAATATGCAATTTCAACGATCACGCACATCATACATACACAAGCTTATTGGTAAATTTACGGCTTGCCGAATCTTGGTAAAATGACAAAAGTAATAATTCATTCAATATTGATCTCACTCACATCATTCACCTTTTTTGAGTTATTTGGTAATTCCCCTTTAACTTTTGGTCCACTACTTATACTGGCTTGCATTGTCTGGTTTGAATTTGGAGCAAAATTTTGAAGATTTTAAAGAGGTTGTCTTTTTTATTGAGGTGTTTGGTTTAGATCAACGTTAAGAGGTGAAAAGAAAAAACCGTTCAACTTAACAAGTTAGTGCAACAGTTAATTTTTTAATGCTTATAATGAATAATATCCAGGTCTTAACAATATTAGATTTTCTCAAATTTTTTAGTTTTCTGACAATATTCATTACAATAGTGCTTTGTAAAGTTAATTAAACTATCGTGTTTTATAGAGATTTAACTGAATGGACTAAATTTCATAAAATTAACTAAATTTATTTAATTTACTAAATTCATCTAACTTACTAAATTAACCAAGTTTTATAAAACTTAATAATATGGCTGTGAATCTTGTGATATATGCTGAAAGATCTTCAAATTGCACTACACATACATGTGCAGTGAAGAAATCCCTGGCAGGCAAGAGAGCTGAAATGAGTAGTTGCAAGAGAGGCAAGTCTTTTATGTGCACTGAAATATGAAACTAAAATTCCAGGCAATCAAGGGAGCTGAAGAGAGTAGTTGCGAGAGAGGAAAGACTTGCATGGCCACTGTAATACGAAATTGATAGGAAGGAACTGGCATGCGAACGCTTGTGATTTGTGATGTTCCACATTTAATCTTCAAGATGCAAGGATGCTTTTGTCGTATATGGTCTCATTCATCTGTTTTAAATTGTTTATCAAACTTATGCTGTCCATAATGTCATACTCTAGCATTCAAACCATTTCTGCCTTTTCTATTTTCAACATATTCAATATGTGCAGATAACTGAAGCGCCGAAGCTATAAGGAGAGAGACAGCCATCACTTGTGGAATGAGATATCTTTGTCATGTGTGCTGTAGATTCAAAGAGGGTTTTAGAAAGGTAAATGCTCACTGTGTCTTTATTATGTGTCAACTTATTCCGGATGAGGGGTTGTATTTCCCTGAAGCGGTTTTGGTAAATATTTATGTCAAGACTTTTGTTCTACATAATAGTATTTTATTTGTACTATATACTTGATAAATTGATTTATACATTGCTTAAAACACTCTAGTTAGTACCAGTTGATATATATATATATATATATATATATATATATATATATATATATATATATATATATATATATATATAATTGATCAGTCATATGTTTTATTTCCACAGTGGGTAACATTTAAAATGTAATGCCAAATTTGTTGCTATAAGCACAAAAACTAAATCTGCTCCAATGAAGAAAGCTGCACCCGCTTTCTCATCGTAATTTTGAGTAGTTTATCCTCCTTTTGCATGTAGGAAAACATCCAATTTGTAACTTTGCTTAATTTTGCATGTAAGTTGAATGCTAGGCAGTGATCTTATGACGAAATATCCGCAAACAACAACAATGAGGATGAAGAAAGTGAAAAAAGCAGCAGGAACAACCATAAAGCAAGAAGAAGGTAAACTAAAAAAGGAAAAATTGAAGTTGGGAGCAGCAACAGTACCACCAATAATATCATAGAAATGCGCAGGTCTTTCATGGAGAAGCAGTGACTAATGGGTTATAAATGGCAAGCAATGATGGAAAGAACAGCACAAAACGGAAAAGATTTAAGTAGGACTGGTGATGAACAGTGGAAAAACTGGATGGGGAAAGGATGTTGGAGCAAACTAGGAGAGAGGGAGGAGCAAAGAAGAATGAGAGAAGAGAGATGCTTTGCTTAGCGCTTTATTTAACAAGTCAATTCAGGATAACCTTTGACAAAATTAAAGGCGGGGTGTATGTATGTTCATGCAAAAGTGGGATATGTGCAACAGGTGTTCCTTCAAAACTGGGCTGAAGGTGAAGAGATGCTTGGTAATTTATGTTTCCCAAATTTCACTCTTAATTTTTTTGGCAATTAATAAATTCAGTGTTTTAACTACTTTTTTATTCATTTAAGTTTTGTATCATGCATTTTTGCCTCGTAATTTATGTTATCATGAAACTTACATTTCATACTTTCATGCAACACAACTTTTTTAACATTTATATTCACTCATTGATTTATCCATGGTCATTTGTGTGTTCAAATAAATTGTTTAATTAATTCAAGTTTTCTTTATCTTCTTTATTTCTTCTTGCATATGCACAAGGAAACGACCATGGATAACTTAAGAAATTAACGGTTCTCCTTTTTATCCTTTTCTTTTTTAGTTAGGCAAAATAATGAAGCTATTTATAAAAACTAGGCAAAATAAATTTCCCTGCATAAACTTATGAAAGAAAAGTTACATGAAGAATAATGAAAGAGATAAATGGTTGTTTGAACTTGTTCATGTATCAAGCCGAGTATGGAATTGTCAAGTTCACTATTTTTTAACAAGACTTATATCATACATAAAATTAGACATACAACAAATATTTGTAAATTCAGTAAGTCAGTGATTGTATTCGTAGCCTTAGAGCTTATGGTAACCTACCTAAACTTGGAAAATTACATTAATCATCTAAGGAGTACAAACACTGTTAAATTTAGCAAATTATGTGCAGAAGGCCTGACCCAGTATGTATTTATTATAAATATTGCCCTGTTTGTACCACGATCAACTGTCAACACAATAATAGCTTTTAATTGGTCTTCAATGATTTTTTCTGATGAAATAAAAATTTGGGGGGAAAATGTAATGAAGAGAACATTACTAGATAGATAACCTACTTGATAGATATTTATGCCAGAAACTATTAATAAAGGATAACTTATTAGTTATCAGTATAATTTTTTTTGTAAACATATAGATGCAAACGTTTGATGAAAATGCAACAGAGCATAAAATTTTAAAACATCTTCAGATTATCTGTAATAGCAAACTTTTATAATTGGGTTTTCTAGAAAATCTCTTTTAACCATCTGAATTGATTACAACTTCACATTTATAAGGAAGACAAGATATAATAAATGCCTCTTTTCAATGTGAAAGAAAATTTTGATAAGGTGCAGATTTGAATTAGAATAAATTGGAGGAATGAAATGTCTATTTCAGATTTGAGTTGGAATAAGTAAAAGGAATGGAATCAATCTGAAACTAATCTAAATATCATATTCTGATAATTGCATGCCTCTCTTCCTGTAATGCTTATTCTTTGGAATTGTGAACTTGAATGGAAATTTCTTTCTTGTGAAATCACAACTATATTGAATTATAATAAAATAATGCAACATGAAATTTTATCAAAACAAATTTTTAAGCAGCAAGTTCTCACTTTTTATTAACCAATTAATGCAGGCCAAATACAAAAGGTCCTGTTACATAAGATCATACCGAGAGTATTGACATGAAGCCAACTTTGACTTGTGAAAAAGGATCATGTTCCACATTTGAACCGTTGTCCAGTGAATTAGCTAATGACTGGTGATGTCTGTTATCTTAAGTGTTTTTGGTTCAAAAAAATTTCATCAATTTCTTTACTAATTTGCTGCTTAATTTTCTCTTTTTCTTTTTTTGACAATTTTCTTTTTAGCTTATTGCATTAGGTTTTGTCCTAGTGAGATAAAGGCATAAATCCCACAGCATATTGCACTTTTTATTTGTTGCCGATTGTCCCGGTTATAGTTGAACACTGGTACAATATCTTTCTTTGCTAATATTTTCTATTAAAAAGTTAAGTAAACAATTAAACATTACTCTCTCATATTTTACTTGATGATATTTAAGTGCAATATGCTTCAGTTTGCAATATGTACATTCTGTCAATCGACATTCTAAATTTTTGGGTGATGGCCATACCAATTCATTTGGACAAAAATAGGAAAATATGGTTTTCCATTGACACTGGATATGATTCTGTTCATGAAATCTTTATTGAAGGTTGACTTGTTTAGAATGTCATATACTATATTAAATAATTACATTTTATATTTTTGGAAGCTGAAATTTATAGTTATCAATTTGAAGCACGTACCCCTTACTTATGGCAAATTACTTGGTAAGTGTTATTGAATTTAAATTAATTTTCAATCGCTGAACCAAAAATAGGAATGTTATTAATTATAAATTACTTTTCAAAACATGTACCTATTACTTATGGTACAGAACTATTCTATGGTGTAAGCGTTATTTGTTACCTTATTAGCCTATTTGAGATTATGTTTGAATATATGAAATTGTTTTGACTTTTACATAACAAAGGTTGAACATTGCATGATTATTTGAAATCTATATCCCGAAATTGTATTTTAGAAGATTCAATAGAAGCCCTGTCGATGACATTGGATATAACTCTGTTCATGTAATTTTATTGAGGTTTGCCTTGTTTAGAGTGTCATAATTCATATACTATATTAAGTAGTTATATTTTTTTTGGAAGCTCACAATTTAATATTCTGTTACCAATTTGAACCACCTGCCTATTACTCATTGCAAACTACGTGGGAAGCATTATTGAATATAAGCTAATTTTCAATCGCTTATGTAGAAATAGGAAAGTCAATTAAATTAGTTTTCAAAACATGTAGCTATTAATTATTTGGATTCCTTTCCCTGAGAATGGATTTTTGAAGATTTAATAGAGGCCTTGTCCAATAAAGGAGTTGCTTTATTTATTGCCATGTAAAATTACATTTACATTAAAATGTTAGTTCTTGTTGTCTGTGAAAATCGACTTTAATAATGCACTTTCCATTATCTAATTTCATCTCTTAATCAAATTCGTTTTTCATGGTGGTTTAGATGTAGGGTTGGAGACTGGGTGAGATTTCAAAGGAGTATAAAGAGTCTTGTGCATGGCTGGCAAGGTGCAATTAAGAAGAGTACAGCTTTTGTACAAAATACTGTGAACAAAGTCAATTTTGGTGTCCCATTTTGCAGTGGAGAGGCTCATGTTTCAACGAGCGATGTTATCAGGTGATTCCTTTCTATAGAGGTCAACATGTGAAGCTAAAGCTAGATGTCAAGGTAACTAGCATGCAGAATTACTTGTTTCTTCAACCTAAATGCAAGTAAAATTTCAATGCTAATCCCTTAGTTCAGCTATTTTGTTACAGTTGATGGCAATTGTGACAGTTATATGTCTTTGTCAGCTAGCTTCATGTTCATATATTAGGCACACAATATAATATGGTTAGCAAACTGGCAGCTAAGCATTACTAACATCGTTAGCACAAAAAAATGTATCGTTTCTTTCTATCCTCTTCCCATGATTCAACTTTCTCCTTACGTTTTTTCACCCTTTAATCTATTTCCCACCATCTCTTTCACAATATTAGATTATTAATCAAAGGAACTGGAAACTTATCTACTGCTCCTAATTGCTTGGTTGCAAGATTATATCAGCAGACTTGGGATGGGGTGTTGCTGTTATAGTGTCAAAGCCTTGGTTTCCATCCTACTGCTACTCTGATTACTCAACTGAAAAATTACACCATTCGAAATTGGGAGGTATTGCTGTTGTGATGTAAAAACCTTGGATTTTGTCTTGCTTCATTTCATTTTTCCACTTTCTACATTTACTTTATCACTAATCTTCTCTATTGTGCATAATTGCTGATTAGTACATTACTCATGAAATTAGATGAACTCTCTTAGTTTGTTTAATGCTCGTTTTTCAGTTGCCTTTACCTCATATGGTCTGTGTAGAAATCTCTTTTATTTTTTTTCCACTTTTTACCTATATATTTCAGGTGTGTGAATGCTTTGAGCTCCATAAAGATCATGTTCCTTATAAGTATGCATGGTCTTGGCAGAAATCAGCAGTAGATAAGAGGCATTGTTTGATAGACGGAGGTGAAGATCACTCTGATGCACTTGTTCTTCAGTATCCTTCCGTATATACGTTGGGAATGGGTTGGTCGGAGAAAATTTTGAATTTTGATATTGAACATGTTCTCTATGACGTACACATGACGGAGCGATAGTGAGGTCACATATCATGGGCCTGGTCAGGTACTTGAACTTATAATAATTGCAGTTTTTTTTTTTTTTTTTTTTTTTTTTTTTTTTTTTTTTTTTTTTGGGTATTAGATAGTTACTCATTTTGGTCATTTTAAAAAAAATGCATCTGAATTGTTCTTCTTGTGATTTTATGTCTATTTAAAGCCCAGTCTTATTTTTGGACAAAAACATCATTATACATGCATCTTATGTGCCTGTAACTTAAACTGGAGGCTGCTTGCTTTTGAGTTTTATGATTGTTGAATGCATGCAGTTTGTTATTCTAAATTTGCATTTAATCTCTATATTTTATTTTTCTTCATTACAGGTGATTAAAGGCTTTTGGGTGCAAAAATATACAAGGATGAGACATTCCGTAAGATTTTGGAGCTCATTCTGGCGTAGTAAGCGTGTGAATCCTTTTGTTTCATCATTTTCTTGTTAGTATTTGGTGTAAACTTTCTTTATATATATTGTGACTTGGTTTTTGTTTATGGATATTGATTAATGGATTCTATCTTTATTAATGGATATTATAAAAGCATGGTTTGTGAATGTTGTTTTTGCTTATGAATATCGTATTAAATTTACTTTGTGGTATTAGCTGTGTTTATATTTCAGTTTCTAAATTTGATTGGAATATGTTATGAATACCTGCTTGTTGAAATATGTCTGAATGTAGTGGTATGTGTAAATATTGTGATAGAATAGTATAATATAAAAGCAATAGAAATAATGAAAAAAGACTGTCTAATTTGGGAAATTAGCACTGTTTACTGTAAATACGTGTTTATACCAAAGCATAACGTGTAATGCTGTGAAAAGTTACTAACAGCGTTTATTAAATGCTGTTGAAAAATATTAATGGCAAACTTAACGCCAAAGGAAAATATCAACAACGCAATATAAACGCTGTCAAATACGATTTTTAACAGCGTTTTAGTTTTGTTGTTACAAATTCTGTAGCTACGACAGCATGTCGTTATATAGCGTTTTTAATAACGCTGTGGTATCATATCACAGCATTTTTTAAACGCTGTTAAAAGCAGTTTATGGTGTAGTGAAGCCGAACAGCTAACCACGATCACCACCAACGAGTCATCAATTTTGTTGTTAGAAATATCATATGCTGATTGAGACTGCCTTGAACCATCGGCGCGGACAATGGGACCCAATTTAATAGTTCAGAATTCAGAGATTTTTTGTGAACGATATCATATCAAGAAGAAGAAGTACACCGCGGTTGCGCATCCGCATTCTAACCGGCAAGTTGAAGCTGCCAACAAAATTATCAAATCTATCTTAAAGAAGTTCTTGGAGCGAGCTAAAAGTAAATGGGTCGATGAATTACCTTTAGCTCTGTGGGCATATCGTACCACTCACAAAACAGCCACGGGTCACACTCCTTTCGCCTCATCTTATGGTTCACAAGCAGTCCTTCCTATAGAACTCGAAGTGCTTTCCCATCAAACGACTTACTATGACCCATTATCAAATAAGGAGCTTCTCTTAGAATCATTAGACTTGATCGACGAAAAAAGAGAAGAAGCTAATCTGCGTGCTGAGGCACACCGAAGACGGATTTCCCGATACTATAATAAGAAAGTCCAACCCAAGACTTTCGACTTAGGAGACCTTGTTTTAAAATGAGTTTTTCCAACTTCCATTCACATGGGACCAAAGTGGGGATGACCTTATGTCATCCAGCGAAATCTTTGTAATGGAACCTTCAGGCTTGAAACTGTTGGTGGCGAACTTCTTCAACGAGCATGGAATGATGAGCATTTATGATGTCATCTTTCTTAGCAGTTTTATTCATTAAGGTTTTGTAATAAGGCATACTTTGCACCCATCATAAATAAAAATCTCCATTCCTTGCTCTACTTTATCATTTTGGACTTCGATTATGTGTTAAAATTCAACCAACGTAGGTCGAGGTTCAAACCGAGGGGGTAGCCAATTCCTTAAATCTATTCATTGACACATGTATCAACGAGCTCACTTTACTCGGGGATTGAACAAATATCAGGCTACAAAACTCAAAATTTGAGGGTGACGCTCAAATTTGAAAATCTTACTCTATGCACTAGAGTAAGAAGACAACTCTGGCACAAACGGTGCGACTTCCTATTTTAAATGACTCTAACTCTCACAACTTGAGAAGGAGTATAAAATTATGGGTGATTGTGAAAGGTGCACCCAATTTAATATCACTTGATTCCCAAAAACCCCAACTCCTAACGACTAAGGAGTGAGTATAAAAGGACTCATATACCTTGATCCAAGATCGATCGACTCCCAGCCTGGATCGGGTCGAACCTAGAGGTCCATAAGAGGACCTGACTTCCAAACCGTTCCCCCATGACACTGGGGGCATAAAAGATGAATGATTAAGCCGACAATAGGCTTCACTCAAACGATCCTTAGAATTTGAGACTGACTGGGGCACTTATGACGTTACCCCACGATTTAGTCATATTTCAACCCTACAACATATTATTAATAATACAAATACTTGAAGGCAAATAACTTTGCTTGCATCAGCAAAAACTTTGTTTACAAAATACAGGGTTAAGCAAAAGCAAAAATGAGAGGGCCGCTCTCGCAAAAACATCCAAACGGCCTAGAATGATGTGTGATAAGAAGAATTGCTGAGCTCGAGGTGGTTTACCATTGGTTCTCTTGATTTCCTCCATTTCTTTCTCTTTGGTCATCTCCAGGGCTTCCTTAGTAGACAAAAAGTGTCGTTGCTTCTTAGGCTTCCTACCGGGAGGGACATAGAGACCAAACATTGTTGCATCGTGATTTCTCTTACCCCGATCGGTCGAAAATAAGGAAAACATTCCTTTGGCAGACATACTTATGCGAGGGAGAATAGCTTAGAGAGGAGGAATATCGAGGGGATCGAAGATGATTCAGATTTAAGAGTAGAAACCTTGCTCTCATCTCTGGCTTTCATCACCACAATGGTTAAGGAATCATTCCTCTTTATCTCCGTTATGATTACCACATCATCCTCATACGAGCGAGCATCTTCGGTCACTGTCTCCTTCGGAACATCAGCCATACCTTCATTTTTGTTCGGTATGGCAACCGGATCCCTTTCCGGTATTTTGGTTTCTGGCCTAGTGACTGTTTTCCCCACTGGTGCACCTATGACAGGAAGTGTAAAAGTTAGACTTGAAGGAATGAATACTCTCTAGAATTGGGAAGAAATTAGTAAATTACCATCGATTATGGATTCCTTCGACTTATCAAAAGTCTTTGCTTTGGAAGCAGGAGCAACTGGACTCTTTTGGAACAGAGGAAGGGAGGGATGGTCCGAACTATACTCCTCCACTACTCCTGAGGACTGATTTGGGGAAGGAGGAATGGCGAATGAGCCAACGAAAGCATTTCCAGTGGTATGGGGAAGAGAAGTTTTCTCCTTAATCGTAGTAGTCTCCCCCTCCAGGATCAACTTTCCTTTTACCCTGTATCGTTCGGCGTCTCTTGACTCACTTAATATTCTTTTCCCCTTAGCTAATGCCTATGGTTCACAACCATGCAAAAATTGGACTATAAAAGCTTCATTGTTCATTGATTTCCCCTCCGCAGCCTCTACCTCTTCCTTTATAAGCACCTCCCAAGCATCAGCCAGTACCCGTCGGTAGTTATTCATCCAAGAAAGATCTATGTGGCGAAGGACTCGAGCAAAAAAAGTTGTACGTTGTCACCAAACTTAATATGCATATCTTCTTCATTCGTCGCATGTCAGGCACTGATGGTTTGGGTCTCGACATCATGTTGGAGCGGGAGTTGCTGTCATTCTCGATCACAGCCTTGGCATTGTCTTCGGCCTATTTTCTGGCCACTTCAGAAGCTGCAAGTTGAATCTTGAGGCTTTGTACCTCCAAATCCAGGCGCCTTTTATCGCTCTTTAAAATCTCATTTTCGGCCTTAAGAGATGCACATTCCTATCCCATTGATTTTACTTCATCGTGTGCAGTCCGAGTAAGGGAAGACGAACGATCAAATTTGATGCGAAGCTATTCGGTTTTGTCTCCCAAGTCCTTCATGCTTTTATCATACTTTTCTCTGAGAGTAGCCACTTAAGCCTAGCAGTTCCCCAATTCTTTATTTTCCGTGTCAAGAGCTTTCTTGTAAGCATCCAACTCTGTCTACATTCTTTCATTCTCTGCTTCCATGTTCCTGGCAACTCCGCTAAGACGTCTTGCAAATGTGTACACTGCATTGTATTTGGTTAAAGCAAAGTCAACATCGGACTAGAACTGGTCATGAGCCCTTCGTGCAAACGGTTGTAGGTTAGGGGCGAACATGATTCCAGCAAAACGAAGACGAGGGACAAGTTACTCCATTTCTTTGATTTGCTCAGCGTGTGTGTCATCTCTTGAGCCGAAGAGATTGATATCTGGAGACTTTTCGCAAGACGCTTGGGGGGAGGAGTAAAGTCTTGACTATGAATGCTAGCTGGTTGTGTCTTGGGGAGAGGATCAGTTGGAGGCTTGGAACAAGGAAGAGCACCTTGTGAATGTTCACTGGCAGCTTTATCGTAACCCCTAGGGGTCCTGTCTTGAGATCGAGCAGTGGATCGGTGCGCATGCGTCTCACACTTCCTGTCATTCCCCTTCTTCGAAGTTTTCTTTCTCTCTCTCTTCTCTTTGTACCTTTTATGCTTTTCCAGGTCTACCATCTCCTGCCTCTCTCGCTCTTTTCTCCCTTAATCCGTTTTCTCTCTTTCTTTCCTCTCTCGCTCTTTCCACTTTTTCTCACGAGTCCATCTATCATCGTTGTCCCTATCTCATCTTTCCTATAGTGAAGCCGGACGAGCGGGACCACCTTTTTCAAAAGAGAACCAAAATTATCATGATAATACCCACTTCCCATGACGCCTGCAACACAACGAAGAATTTTTTATCAATACTCAGTATACACAAGAGAAGATAGTGTTGTGATATGCAGTGCTATGTGTATGTCCTAAATGAGTCCCTCCAAGACCAGGGCCTGGAACTTGGCTCGCATCTCACCCATCTTTTGGATTGGCAATTATAGAATCTTCCCTGGACTTGGGAAAGAAGGAAGCTAAATCCAAATTTTTGGAAGGGAGGATATTCTCGGGAAGGTCCAAATTCTTTAAACCATGATATTGAGAATCCACTTCTTCCTCCTATGGATCCTGAATGAAAGGGGGATCCTTTCCAAAAGCAGAACCCTCCGGTCGACTATCTAGAGGCTCTTTCTCAGTTATCTCCTCTGGGGTTGTCTTTGCAACACTTGCAATCAAGCCTTTCCATACTCTTAAATGGTCGGACTATCTTATGAGTCTCTTTTTAGTAGCTTTATTTCCCTTCCTCGGGGGATGAACTACATTAGCCACTTTTTCTGCAGTCATAAGTTGATCAAACTGCACTCTAACTGGGGCACGTTCCTTGCAAGAGTCAATGTTTTTTGAGCTGGGGGCACATCAGTTTGAGTAACAAGCAAGGGAGCAGCTAGACCTCCTGGGGATCCTAACATTCTTCTCGCATCCAGAAGATGGTAGAGACATAAAGATGCGTTAGTAATACACTTCTAGATGCTTCGATCCACAGGGCCGAGACTAGCTAGTATATCGAAGCGTTCTTGAAACTCTCTCCCCGTGGGATTTTTTTGGCTCATCCCCTGTGTAGCAAAGGTCTATGTAAGAAATTTCTTTATGGATCAATCAATTGAAATGCAAGACTTATTACTTTGGAGCCAGTAACGAGCACATCCCGATTGCTGAGGGACATAGAACCAGTCATGTCTAATGTCCCCTAGTTTGCTGGGAATATCCTCGATAATCTTCCACCCACGAACAGCCTCAAAGAAAAGAAAAGAAGGAGTATGATCATCTCGGTATCTGAAATGAAAGAAAAAGACAATGTCCTTGAATGTTGGGTGTTGGCGTAAATGCTCCATGTATAAAATATAAAGTGATAATACATTAGTATATGCTATTGGGTGAAGTTGTACTAGAGCCAAGTTCATCCACCTTAGAAAATTGACTATGAATGGAGAAAATGGAGGAATGGCTCTTGCAGTACACATCGAGCGGGTCAATGTCATGAGCCCACTAGGCGAATTGTGAGGATGGTCATCTCTTTGAGGAATGTGGATATCGACCCAAGGAACATTGTGTTTTACACCCAGCCTTTCAATTGTCTTTCACTCATTGTACAAGGCCAAATGTCCACGGGATCTTTCAGAATTATAGCACCAGGAAGGGTGTCGGGTGCTTCTATTACAGTTGTAGCCCCGCTTGTCTCTCCTGTTTCCATGGCGGGTGGCAAGCTTATGGATCGATTTTTGCTTTCGGTTTTAAAGCTGGGATTGGAATCGGTTCCAGATTCGGAGGCAGGGTTACTCTGTAAGTATACGGGGATGCATAGAACTTTACCCCTACCTGCTCTAGAGTTGCGAGTCTTGTATCTTCCATACATTTTTATGTTACTCATAAGAAATTATTTGTTAGAATGCGGAGATCGTGACTCCCCAGTGTGTGTGCTAATGCATATGTATGTAGTGGAATGATAGCATAAATGAGAAATAACAATAAAAAGACATGCTCAAGTTCCTGATGTTCTATCCCAATGGTCTAAGAAGTGCAAGTGAAATAGATCGGTCGGTTTGGAACTGGAGATCAGGGTATGTGTCCCCCAACTGCGATCATCGCAATGGATGGGTATGCAGTTTGATGGATCATTTAGGAATCGGTTAATAGTCCTTCCGACCCAAGACTTGATAAGTTTTTGAAGATACCTATCATCTCCAATCTGACCTATGTTCTCTAATGTCAACTCCTCAAGCACCAATTCTGGGATCATTTTTGTCTTTTTCTACCTGGACACATCAGAATCTTGCATCATTACCTGACTATACCTGTCAAATCGCATTCTCTTTTTCTTTGCCACATGCCCTCGGAATTGATGGCGCCTTGAAATTCAAAATGCATTGAAGAATAAAACATCCATTCATCTCCCTGCTTCTTCACCAAGATCATTCCAATTCCACCAACTCCATTCATGCAGAGTAATTGAAGAAGGTAATCTTGATCTTCAACGAAAAAATGTTTTTTTTAATTAACAGGTTCGGTTGTAGTGAAAAGTCAAAGTAAAATAATGAAAGTGGGACAGCCTTTTATAGTAAGACGAGGGGGGACTCTTCGTGTTCTATTGACATGAACATTGACTATGACTACAGGGTTAGCATGTCATCCTAATAACGAGCCAACCCAGAATGTACCAATGTATGACTATAAGTATTATTGCCCTTAAGGGCGGATTTTGATCCCTAATGACCGATTGCCTAGTTGTCAACCTACAATTCTGGTGATTATGTAAAAATTTCCAAGCTAACTTATGCTAATTTTCTGATGCCTCGACTGCAGCAATTCACGATCCTTTGGATAACAAAAGAGAAATAATCTAGCGCTAAAACTTCAAAGCATGTCGCGTTACTAACACAACATACTTTGGGTGGCAAAGTGTTGACCAGCTATTTGGAAAGACCGTCAAGAATGCATTATTCTCAATTGAAGAATTGCCCGACCAAGACGGATGACACCAAGGATCTTAGGCGTTGAGCCATCTTCGTTTGGCTCAATAATGATTGGATCGATTGGTAAATAGCTCAGCTTGGATCTTCTTTGTATGAAGTGCGCTAACATGTAAAACTGCGGGTCAGATAACTTTTAGATCGATTGGCAAGACCAAGCCTGTTTATGCGTTGGATATTTCCTTAAAGACTTTCTCCTGTTCCTACTTGATCGCTTCGCCCCCTCCATTCATGAAGATTGAATCAGCTACCACCTGTCAGATTAGTGAACAAATCTTATGGAAAGAATGCTTTTTCGCATTTTTCTACTGACCAGGAATGAATGAAACGTGGCCTGGCCAATTTGAACACTGTAACATCTATAAATAGACCTTCTGGACTCTAAAGAAGGAACTTTTCGGCCAATCTCTTATCATATCATTGTTGTGATAATTTTTGTTTGTTATAGAATATTGTATAAATTATAGAATATAAAGTGGACGTAGTCTCGTTAACGCTGAACCATTATAAACCCGTGTGTGATTACTTTTTTTTTCATTTTCCATTTATTTGTCTTCCCATTTAATTCTCTACATTCTCGTTTCTTGGGTGTTGTACCATTTTTTGGTGTCAATAGATACAGTTTTCTGGTATTCATTTGACTTATTCATGCCTTTCTTTTCCTGATAATAATTTCTTTATTTTTTGTAATGAGATTATATTAAGCAACTGTTTGATATAGGTTATGCACACATTACTTTACATATCCTTGAAGAAAATGTCGCTGCTTTATGAAAATACACCAGATTCACTTGATGGAGAGCAGGTTAGTGATTACATCATCTCCACTATTTTTATGCTCTTTATTATTTGGTTTCCTTTTTATTCTTCAGCCGAAGCCATATGGTTATATGTATGCCAAGAAATTATGATATATTTTATTTTTGTTTGAACCATGGCATATCCTCTGCTAGAACAATAATATTGTTTATTATTACATTTTTAGTTGGAATTTCAAAAAATAGGAAATGAATTCACTATGTGTTATCATTTATTTTAGATAACAAAGTTGTATCCCCTTATGAAACTGTTCATTCAACATGAGTTAACGTGATCATATACTATTTGATATATGGATAGTGCTTCATTTATCTCTTCATTTCATCTGCTCTTTTCAAATTTCTTATAAAGTATCTGCACATTACAGAAATATTCTAAGATTTATCTAAAAGAGTGGTATTATCAACACAAAATAAATTACACTCAAACTACTCTGAAACCTATTTTAAAAAGGATAGATTTAAATTTAACAAATTACACATAATCAAGGATCGAGGATAATATAAAAATAGAATTGCTCTATGGGGAATGGCAGGACTACTAAAGATTACACCTGATCATATGAAGGAATTTATTCCTTGACTTGAGCATTTATCTTCGAAGGATGCTACAGTCAGTAATACTATATATAGTCCAAAAATTACCAATTTTCAAGTTGTAGTTTAACTCCAAAGAGCCCAAAAGCTGCCGCTTTTAGAAAGGATTTGGTTTACGTAATGTGAAAAAGAAAATAAGTTCCATGTTTTCAAATTAAGAATGCCCAGACCAGCATGGATATTGTGTTTAACTTATTTTATGACAATAATTAGTTGTTATGCTTTTATTTTATTGTTTTTAGATTGTTTTGTATATATCTTGTATATTAATCAATTGAATTATAAACAGATGCAAATAAATTAATGGTATGTAAATATTGCAATGAAACAATATTGTAAATATTACAATGACACATTATTGTAAATATTACAATAAAACAATATGTTTTAAAAGATAGTGTTTATGTTTTGCTATGAATTTTTTGAAGAGATAAAAAATATAGATACAACAGCGTTTAATGGCCGCTGATGAAACGAGTAATAACATAGTTTATAAGCTTTTATTTAAAACTTATGAAAAAACTATATACAGCGTATAATAAACGTTGTCACAACTTAAAAATATACCCTAATCACATTTTCACAGCAACTTATAAATGTTGTTTCAATTTTAAAACAACAAAATATAAACGTTGTGTAAGTGAAATATACAGCAAAAAAACAACGTTGTACAAAATTACTTTTTACAGCATTTTTATTTTGCTGTTAGAAATTATGCATCAATGATAGCATGTCATTATACAAGTTTCTAAAAACGTTGTTATATCTTATTACAGCATTTTTCAAATGCTGTGAAAAGCTGTTTCGGGTGTAGTGCAATCAAACATATAAGCATACAAACTTGGCAAACGTTCATCACCGCATTCATATGAATCATCAACATACATATAACAATCATTTTAACTTCATTTAAACAACCATTAACTTGCATATAGTTAGAGTTGTTTAAGGTTTACTTTCTTTCCATTTATCGGTTTCTAACATTCCTTAAATTGACTATAACTCCACTATGATCGTACCGAGGCATCTCGTACTTGCTCCTTCATCTTTCCTAAGTTTGACCTGCCTCCTTCCCTCCTCCTTGCTCATAGCCTAAGGTGAAGAGGATGGCATCTTGGTCTTCAAATCTTCGTTGAATGGTGGTGGCTTATGAAGGTGGATTAGAAGAGATTCAACGATATTTTTATTGCCTTTGTATAGTCTTCCGAGTGAGTTATTTTCTACTTATTTTCTTATGTTTAGGCTAAATTTTAGAATCCAATAGAGAGCTTTAAGAAAAGGAAGAAAGGAAGATATTTGATTTAAAGAAATGAACGTGAGTGCTGGGTATGTATAGGAAATCCTTAGGAATAAAATAATGGGATGAAATTGTCCAAACCCCCTTGCCCTTACCCTTATGTTCAGCCGCACCCCGTTATGATGTATCCCATCAATGTGTAAAGGTAGTGTTTTATAAGTATAATAATTGTTGTGTAATTGTGTAAGAGCAATGATGTTAAGGGTGTGGTGTTATTTTAATGGAAGTAAACCATCTTTTTTTTCTCATGCTTACTTTTTATGAACTTTTTCTTAGCTTAATTAATCTCCTCATTAGCATCTTATAATTATGATATCATACACATGTATGTGTGCGCATATATGTTACACCTTCTTGCAACTTTCGTTTGTCAAACCATTGAGAAATCAAAATGAGTTTATTGGTCATATTTTCTGTTTTATCTTAAACTATTTATCTAGATAAGCAAATTTCAAAAATAACCTTCTTAATATTTTTAAATAATCAAAACATGATTGCTTAGTCATTAAAATCCTACTAAATAATATTTATCCATTTTTATGAAATTCGAGAATTTACTGATAAAGTGATACTGACTTTTCTTGTATTTTTAGGTCAAGTATATTCTTTATATAATTTGTTCACCAATGATATGTTATCCCTATGTAACATATTTAAAATGATTTCTTATCATTTAAACCCTTATTTGAATAAATAAAATAATTATTAAATCGGTAAATTCTCCATTTAAATCCATAATTCAATTATTAAATATAATATCCTCACCGATGATGTCATCAAAACCCTAAATTTCCAAAAAAAAATATATTCTATTTTAAATTATGAAATAAGTGTATGTATCCAGAAAAATTCACGATTCTTATGGATACAAATTAGTTTTATTGATAAAACGATTTTGGTCATTTTGTAACTGCTTCCCTAGGGAAATATTCTCCAAAATAATTTTCCAAAAACGATTTCAATATCATTGTTCCTTACCTTAAACTTCATTATTAGTTGGAATTAATCCATATTTGTATATTTAAAATAATTTGAATATCCCTAGTTAAGGTCATTAAATTCCTAGTTGTTTCATTTATTCGCACCTTTATATGTGAAACCATGAGACAGTTAACCAGGATAATGAGGATGTGGAATCCACTGCATGTTGTAGCTTATAGCTGTTGTTATACTATTGTGTTCTAACAATTGATAGTGCACAAGCACAGGTTTGGTCAATATGTTAGGAAAAGCCATTATGCTATGCGACGTGGTCTCGCTGGATATCTATTTGAATCGGGTAGGTAAATTATTATTCATTCCAGTCTATTGAATGATCCAAAGTTTTTGTTTTCCTTTACCTCTCGGGTACTAATTTGAGTAGGTTGGAAGTCGAGGTATTTTTGGTTTCACTTCTATGAATAAGCTTCTAATGGCATGCAAGAGGAAGTAGTTATTCTAGGAGTTCTTTCCCACTATTTAATATATTTTGGATGTATGTATGTCATGAAAGCTAATGCCTACATATTTGGCTCTGACCAATGTACGTATTTTAAATGTGCAACACCTGTAAAATATACCCTAAATAGACATAAGTAATTAAATTAAATGTAAATTATAATAAATTATTAAAATTTAATGGTTTAAAAATATGAATTTTGGGCAATTAAGAATTGGACCACAAAAATATTACTATTGTATTCATGGCAAGATTTTGATCTTGTTTTATATTTTATTTCTCGAAAACGGAGCCCATATGAAGAATTTATTAATAGAACAAGTTATATATAAATTGTTTACACACAAGATTTAAAATTCAAACTGAATAAATATGAATTTGGAATATAATTATATACTGATTGGTGCATATTTGAACTTGTATGTAAATATATGTAAAAGTAACAAGAATAAACAAGAAACAAAAAGAATCAAAAAGCATTAATAATATAGTAAATATAAATTAACGTACAAGGAAATAAATTTCCCTGGCTCGACCCTAGAAGGAGGTCGACCGCCCGTATAGAAGGAGGTCGACCGCCATTCTATGAAGGGGTCGACCACCCTTAAGATTAATGAGTGGAGGAGGTTTACTTTTTTAGGGATTTATTTATTGTTTTGCACCAACGGACTGTTCAAATTAAATCAAACTAATCCTACGTTCTATATACACACTAGAAACTATAAATAAACCCCCTAGCCTCTCCCTAAACCCTATACTTCATTTCCTCTACTCCTACATTTTGTCTCTCCATTATTTCTTAATTCAAGAAAAAGGGTTAGACTTTCTTTCCTTCCTCTAACCATATTCTATCTCTTCTAATCAAAAATATTATATATATCCTAGAATTAAGTATAATATGTATATATGAGATTTTAAATCTAATTAATATATATATACAGACTAAGAGAATTTGGAGTACACTGGTTCAAAGGCAAAAATCCAGATTTGATATATCCTACACTTAATCCACTATTCTTTCCTTCCTATACCCGTAAGTGGAAATTATATGAGTTTGTTATTTAACATATCTTGTTATGGATTATTATGCATAAATGAGTTTGGATTAAAATGAAAACAAAATAATACAAATCCTCCAAATCCCTTATTTTTATTATTTGCGGAAATGGTCAATCAATTGTTGTATTTTTTATTTTAGTTAAAGATGTAATGAAAGATGGGCTTTTAGATGTTGTACAATTTCTAATAATGGTCTAATTCACTTGTTAGTAAAATATAGATGTTCATATATGTGGGTACTAAAGCATAAGACTTGAATATTGTGGATTTAATAAGTTTAAGCATATATTTTCAAGAGATCATTTGAACGTATTATTCACAAATCACTAAAATCTTAAGTTTTTATATACAATATAAAATAAAAGTGAAACAGTACCAAAAAGGAGGTTTTACATATATAACTTAATTATTGCACCCTGTCTTTCTTTTGTTATTGAAACAAACATTCAAACTTTGCCTACAAGTTTTATGTATATGTTGTTATTTCCCTTTTATTTATTGAATGTGAATATACACGTTTATGGCAAGTTGATGAAGCCAGGGAAATAAACTTGTATACCTTGATTATATCGTTGTAATTGACATTTGAAACGTATTAGGTCGCTACTTTACGTACGCTTAATTCACACTTCATTTATTACTATTTATATCGTAATTAACATATTGTTGATGCATATTAAGTTCGTATTAAGAGCATGTTAAATGCATTAAATAGGAAATTAGAATTATAAATGTCCCCTTAGGGAATTTTTATGTAGAAGTCTGCCCGGAACCACCCGACAAATCCATCATCTACAAGTAGTCAGTTTAATATGAGATGTCTTGTATGTGTGTGTGTATAAACATACATACATACATATATATATATATATATATATATATATATATGCATGTATGTGTGTGTAGTAGGTCTACCTTGAGAGTGTATTTAGTGACTGACCTACCTTATTTGGGTATTAAGTGGTTAGGACATTAGGCCTCTTCTAATATTAATTCTTTAGAAGGGTCGAAGTCAGTGGGCCCGCCCTCATTAGGTCTTAAATGGTCATTGAATCCACCTTTCTCTTATAAAATTATGAGGCAGTAAGTGGTCCTTAGTTAAACGATAGACGTATGAGTAATGTAGTTCTCCGGAAGTTGTCTGCTTCGTATCTAACAGCTATGTGAGGGCGTACCTTAGGATATATAAATAATAGTTCCTAAGAACATGTTAAAGGGAGCATCTGTCTAAGGGTAATATTAAGTGATTAGTATTTCACCTCTAATGACAGCTAGATAGTAATGCATGGGTCCGCTAGGAGGGTCATAAATAGTGATAAGTGTCTACCTAACCTGCTATTAAGTGGCAAATTATTATCTCTCGATTTACACTGAGAGTATATTTGATAGCATCACTACTACAAAAGTGGGCATATTCGACACTATTTTTCTGTGGCCATAGATCAAAAAAGCGTTGCCATAGGCCATTTTTTCAAATAAGCAACACCAAGAGGGCGTGGCACCCACGGTAATGCTTTTGCCCATATACGGCCATGAAAAGAAAGTGTTGCATTATAACCCTATTGCAACAGTATATGCATGTAATGCAACAACATACAGCGTTGCCTTAAGTAGAAGCCAGAGCCTGGCTTCCAGGTCATGGTGGTGGAGTCCACATATACTTTCCGCGACAGCTGCCAACGTGTCACATGCCACGTCATCTCTCCATGTCAGCTGCACATGTGCCACATGCCACGTCAGCTATCCACGTGGCACCACGTAAGCTATAGGCCCCACGTGTCGTACCATTGTGGAATTAATAATATTACACTTAATGCAACACTGCAGCACAGTCTAATGCAACACCATAGCAATCTAATGCAACACCACAGTACTATCTAATGCGACACCACAGTACTGTACTGCAACACCATAAACATCAACTGCAATCGTAAAAAAATCAAATGCAACACCAGAAAAAATCAAATGTAGTTGTAATACAACCCTGTAATTACAAATTCTGCAGTACATATATTCAGTTCAAAACATTGTACCACATTCATATATATACCAAAATATTCATACAACAAATCCTCCTGAAACATTCATAACCACGGCCAGACAAACCAATTATATATACCAACTCACAAATGTCATCACCAACACATATGCCAAGTGCCATCATCAAACATACCACAAGTGCCATCATGAACACATACCACAGGTGCCATAATTTAAAAGAATAGAATATATCACAAGTGCTAACACATACCATCCAAATACTTCAGTCAGTTGCCGAGTTACAGGGGTAACAATGTCATCTTCATCACTTGTTGTGGTGAGACAAAAGTCTCCGACGTCTAAATTAAGATCTGGATTGGCTACATCTAGCTTTTTTAACACCCATGACACATTCTCTTTCACTTTTCTGTTCACCTTTTCTTCCAAATCCGCCTCAAGCTCTTGCCTTATTTTTTGGGTCAGCTCTTGCACATAACTGTCCGAAGAACCAGGAGTTGTTGGAGACTTTTTGGCCATTTTACCTCGCCTTCATACAAGTCAGTTCCGCGTGTGGCTCTTCCCATCAGAAACAAGTGCATCTACCTCAGTAATGTTTCCTGCATCTACCATTGCTTGAACCTTCGCCTACAAAATGAAAACCAGGCAAGCATATATATAAATAGGCAGCTGTAAGGAATAATTTATTAATAGAACTGGTTTTATTTCAAAGTAACTATGTGTTCGACTTAATAAGTAGCTCCAACAAACATACAATGTGCCAATTGTACTGAAACAAGTATTTCTATTTCAGTATCTAATTATATATGTACTCACGTATTTGGCCTTTAGTTCATCCGTGTTAGTCTTGTAACTTCTACCCAGTTCTCGCTTATATGTTTCCAAATAAATCAAGGCAGCGGATGGGGAGACTTTTCTGGGTCCTTCTTTCTCTGTCAAGTATTAGGATTACCAAAAATTAAACAAATTTTTAACATTCAATGTTAAGAATTTACAGATTAGCTACTGCCTATGAACGTTGTGACAATGATATATAAAATATAATTCAATGATATAACAAATTAGAATTATCATGTGGCCAATTCAACTCAATCACAAAAAAATAACTTAAGTTCAAAAAAACACATACTATCTTCTCTTTGGCTACTGCATGAGTTTTGGGACCCATGGTATGTGTCTCATTTAGTGAATTACAATGCGCGGAATTAGTATCGGCTAGGGCCTGGAAATCCAAAAAAAATAGCACTAAACAAGGATAATGCGAACTACTAAAGAAAAGATTAGAGCTAAACAAGATTATGTGAACTACTAAACATTATACAAATGTGGATATCATTAAAGCCGTACCTGAACTGTTTCATCCCCCCCAGTATTCCAAGAGTGTTTTAAAATCCTCCAATGAAATTGTACTGGGCCTATTTGTAAGCCTTTCCTCATTAGTTGAATATTTTTTTATAATACCTTGCTTTGATGCGAGACTTGTACTGCCTCCACGAGTTGTTAAGTGTGTTCAAGACCCACTTGTGTCCTTCTTCCGGAATGACATACCTAGCTTATAATATATCAATCACAAAATTTAGGAAACAAACTAATTAATTAAAACCAAACATTTATGAAGTTAGTTGAACTGTATATGGTTAAGGAAATTAGATTATACCAAAGCATATTCCAACATCTGTCGCTTTAATTGATCAGGAACAACATGTCAATTGATATAAGTAAGAGACACCTTATCCTTTGCTAGTGTCCCAAGAAAATTGCTTAACTCAGTAATATTATCAAATACTGGCTGACCATCCTCATTCAACTCAATGACTATTTTATCATCAGGGGTTCTAACATGCATCTTGGTCATTTTTGACTTCCCTCTAGGTTTTTTTGGGCCTTGTACTTTATCTACCAGGTTCAAAAAAATGAGTAGAAAATAGACACACTGAACAGTTCAGTGCAGTGCACAGATAAAGAAAAACTATATTGTACTTGTACCTGCTTCATCTTCCTGTGCAATCCATCCTGCTCTAATCGATCAGTAAGATTTTCCATTATTGGAGGCGCTTCAACATTCTACTTTTGACATTTCCGTATCGCTAAATAAGCAGCAACTGAAACAGCAGCTTCACATGAATTGGTTGATTGTTTGAACAATTTGCTACACGTAGGTTTTAAAATGGATAGACGAGACGTTGTAGGTTTTAAAACTATTGAAAAAGACGGTGTAGGTTTCGTCAATTTCTTTAATGTTTTTGCGAATTTCTCCCGGTTACTGAGTTTCTTTGGAGTTGGAGTGTGTGTCATGATCAACTCCTTGTTGAATGTAGCTTTCTTTGGAAGGGGTGCAGGTCACCGCTTCCTTCTCAATTTCAACGGCTGCATTTGTTCGCGAACGAGTTCTCGGTCCAGGTAAAGGATCCTTTGACTTAACAATTTTGATTCTCTACAATTAAGTCAAAGTTCAAGATTTTTTACATTCATAAAGGCAAAGACAATAAATAATAAAAAATAACTTCTTTATACCTCCGAATCTGATGAATCATCAGTGACGTCTTCACCAGCATTTTCTGGGATGTATTCATCATGTCCAGCAAAATCTTTATCTTTATCTTTCCTACTTCGTGCGGCAGCCTCTTGCATACAATTAACCAATGAAGGCACCCCAAGTGATCTACTAACTGCATCGTTTTCTTGCATTCGCGCGATTCACTCTTGTTCATACTTCGTCAAAACTGATGGTTGTGAGAACTGCAAGCAGATTAGCATTATTACTCACCATCGATGATAAATTTAAGCTAGTTAACCAAATAGAGTTGACGTACAAATAGTTCTTGCTATTTTGACAAAATGCATGCACCAAGAACAAATAGCTACTTGAATTAGCTGCAGCCTTCATGGTCGGAATAGGACATCGACACAGTAATAGAAAACAACTAAAATCCAGTTCTTTCTTTTACATGCAGAATTTTAAGAAAAAGTAGTTTGAAATATAAGATTTCATTCGGGTCAATAAAGCTGAAATGAAAACTGAAAAATACCTGAACATCGGCTTCATTCTCTCGGGTATCATCATCATTACCTGTTACATTTTCTACATTTAATTTCCTTCTAGTTCCTTTGTCCGTCATAGTAACATCTTCATCGTTATTCATATCAGGCTCCGGTGATAGTTTCTTCTGACCCACTTGAGTTGGGTTATTTTTCATCACTTTGTGTTGCTGCTGAAGTCTATGTGCAGTGGTATACTTGCGCTTTGCAACCGGCTTCTTAACAGAACCTGGAACAATAAAAATAATAACGATGGCCTCCTTCATAGTTCTTTACACACACGCAGAGATATATATAAGAACGGATCTATATTACATACACATATATACCTTGAATTATGTTTTTCCCTGGCCGTATGATTACATGTGGCTGCAGTTGAATCAATGGCTCGCTATCTTTGTCAATGGTGTCGTCGATGTAAAAAACCACTTCTTCTTGCTTATTAATGCAGCCCTGTACACACTCGTTTACGTCCTTGTCATTCAATATTAGCTGCCAGCCACCCCTCGTTCCTTTGCTGATGATATAGACTCCTCCTATTTCAGCGTAATAGAGAGCATCTTTAATAAAGTCCATAAGCACACTGTAAGAAAAGCGGTCTACATCATATTTTGTTACTGCGAAGGATTCTCCACCGACGTAACATGTCCTTCGAAACTGTCCACCATGTTGTAGTTGGATATTAATAAGTTCATCCATCCTGTACAAAATGAATACATTAGAACAAGGTGCATGCATGTTAAAGTGGACGAAAAACAACAACTATAACATTTCGGTCTATAACCAATTTAGATGGCAATAAAGAAAGACATTAAATCATAAAACATGTGAACAATGTAGATTGTATTATGAGAAAAGAGTGCCAAATACATTCATCAAAGATAATAATTTCCAACTAAAACAAAAAGTGCCAAATACATAATAAATTAGACCAAATCAAAGAAATAAGAAAGAGGAAATTTTTGCCCTAACGAGATGGAATAGGATCAGGAACTTCTGCTTCTAGTTCTGTTTCTAGTTGTATTACAGGGACATCGTCCCTAATCCAACCCCCGTCAACAAATTTTGGTTCTAGTTCACCACCTGTGCCCATATCATGTGAATGCGTATTTCTCATGTCTTCTTCCATTGCATTCTATTTTTCAATATCACACAAATCTCTCGGCAATTTTTTAATAATGTGATGATTGTTCTTTTCAACTGCATCTTCCACATAAAATACTTGCTGCACTTTCGAAGACAGGACATAAGGATCAGTTTTATGGCACTTGCTAAAATTTACTCGAGTAAGACCATATGAATCTTTTTTCTCTTGGTACAAACAACACTTAAAAAGGACCACCGTGAAAGCTTCCCAATAACCAAGCTCAAAAAATTCTTCGATTAATCCGTAGTAATTGACATCACCCACTATTGGGTTTTGGTCTTTCGAATTTGCAAAGCTGGTGGTTTTGGCAGTCAAAAATACACCACTATTATGTGTGGTACATCAAGAATCTCTAAATTTTGTGTGGAATCTATATCCATTTACTGTATAATCGGTAAACTTCCTAGCTACTCGATTAGGACCTAATGCAAACACCTCTAAATCTATTGAAATATTGTCCTTTTTCAGAACCTCTTCTGTAAGTCAATTCCAAAACTCTTCAAGATGTTCTCGTTACCTCTTGTATCTTCTTGGAATTGCAAGGCCATCCAAAAAAGCTCGATGAACCCTAAATTATAATTAAGGTCAAAAAACTACGAAATGCAAATGTTAATTTATATTTAAGGAAAATGATATAAGAACTTAAGAACTTACTCGATCAAACTCTCAATTTCTTTATTACTGGAATTGAATAAAATATAGCGATGCGTTGCCTTCCAATCTGCATCTTTCAAATTGAACATCTTCCCATCTTTATTCTTCTTTGCTCCAATATGATATTCCAAATCTATTGGATATCTTCCAAAATCAATCGAAGTGTTTTTTGTTCCTCCATCAACGCTTAAAAATCTTGAACGGAAGGTCATACACTCTTCCACCAAGTAACCTTCGGCAATCGAACCTTCCGGTCTGTTTCTATTTCGCACATAAGATTTCAACTTTCCTAGATATCGCTCAATTGGATACATGCATCTAAGATGTTCAGGCCCATCATATTTGATTTCTTTGCATAAATGAACAGGAAAGTGTACCACTATATCGAAAAAAGCCTATGGAAAAATCATTTCAAAATGACAAAGTGTCTCGACAATTTCTTTTTGCAGCCTCTTGATATCATCCACTTCGATAACCTTGCTCCATAGTCCTCTAAGGAATGCACTAAATCTGATCATTGATAACGCAACCTCGGGTTTTGATGCTTTCTTCACTTCAAATTGTAACAAATAGTGGAGTATGAAATGAGCATCATGGCTCTTATATTCCATAATCGTTCTCTCTTTTATGTGCACATACCGACTAACATTCGAGGCACAACCGTAGGGCAGTTTGGTGTATTCAATACAGAGCAAAAGATTTCTTTTTCATTATTTGTCATATCAAATACTGCATCTCTGATTTCAACATGCTTTCCGTCACCACATTCAACAGGATGAAGGGCCTTCCTTATGCCCAATTCCTGCAAATCCAAACAAGCATTTAGGTGATCCTTCAACATGCGACCTATATTAAGTAAAGTACCTAATATTTTGTCGCATATGTTCTTCTCTATGTGCATGGCATCCAGGTTATGTCGAAGGGGATTATGACACCAGTATGGTAAGTCAAACAGTATTGACTTTTTTTTAAAAGGCCGTCACTTTTACTAGGTTTCTTCATCTTGTCCCCAAATCAATTTTTGAACCCCTACAATAACTCTTCAATATCAGTTCCTGATAATACTTCTGGAATGCTCCCCATTTCAGTTTCGCCATTAAATCTCCTCTTATCCAGCCTCCACTAATATGTCGGATCAAGAAACTTTCTATAGTGCATATAACACATTTTTTTGCTATGCTTCAAATAATTTGAAGAAGTTTCATAATGGAATACTGGACACTCTAGTTTCTCCTTCGTGCTCCAACCCGACAACATGGCATATCCCTGAAAATCACTAATGGTCCATAAGACGATTGCACATAAATTATATTCCCCATCAATCAAGGAATCACTTGTTTCAACGCCGACATTCCATAACGCTTTAAATTCCGCAATTAAAGGTTGCATATATACGTCAATACTATTCTTTGGAGAATCTGGATCAGATATTAATGTTGAAAGAATCAAATTATCTTGTTTCATACATAACCAAAGCGGAAGATTGTAGTTTACCAACACAATTATCCATGCACTATAACTTGAATTTGTTGTACAATATGGATTAAATCCATCAGATGCTAGAGCCAATCTAACATTACGATTTTCTAATGAAAAATCAGGATAGCGAGCATCCATCATCTTCATGCCACACCATCAGCCGGATATCTTAGTTTTCCATCTTCTTTTCGTTCCACTTGGTACCATCTCATAAGTTTGGAATATTCTTTGCACATAAAAACATCCTTTGTAACCTTGGTCTTAGAGGAAAGTACCTCATAACATTTGCCGACACTTTCGGAAATGACTTTGGTGGATTATTATTATCAACGATGCCTTCCTTTTCTTTTACAGCCCACCTCGAAAAACCACAAATGTCACAAGCCTCTTTATCTTTATTCTT
>JASFAX010004695.1:0-38658 GCA_030737875.1 Allium sativum | reverse complement strand
GTAATATACAATGAAATGTTCTTCCGTCTGCATTCTATTTTGTCTTGTGCTCAAAACAATCAGGTGTTTCGAACGGTCTGGGTCGGTTTAGCGATTGATTCGGACCGAGCGAAATTCCTTTTTGTCACATAGAATAATGAAGAAACATAAACCCGAAGCAACAAATCTCTGCACATGAGTAGACTAAAGCTAAGATACTACGCATGTGACATGGATCACAGCTACTTTACCCTAACACTAATGCTCACACACATGGAGACTGAAACCACACAGTACCTTGAAAGGAAACATCTCTGAAACATAGCTATTCTAAAAATATGCTGGCATACTTTCTTAGACTCTCCCTGTAACACCCCGTGTATTCTATAACCGTGTAATTCACGAATTAAACTATAACTAATTTTAAATCAAAGAATTAAGGGAAACGGGATACGCCATTGCGTTCGTGTCGGAATTCTTCTTGAGATAGAGTCTGAGTTTGCGTAAAACGGATATCGTATGAAGAAGATATGGACGAACGAAGTTGGGCGAAAAACCGGAAAACGGGTCAGAATGCACTGGCGCACTTGGGAAGTGCGCCAGAACAAAAATGCACTGGCGCACTTGGGAAGTGCGGCAGTACATTTTTGACCTGGCGCACCTGCCAAGTGCGCCCAAGTCAAAAATGACCTGCTGGTCAGGTCTGGTCAAGTCCTGGCTGGCCAGGTCTGTGTTTGGTCGATTTTCTGAGCCTTGCCTTGTCACTAGGGCTACGTGTCAGCTCCTGGTTGGTCTCTCCTTCAAACGAACGGCTATCATTGAACCAAGCTTCATCGACGGTCTAAATCAACTCACAAACTCTATAAAAAGGACCTAAGACTAACCCTAATTCACATCAACTAAAATGGAGATGAGACCGTCATGCTGCTGAGGAGAGACTGAAGATAGCCGTCATAAATAGAGAGACAACTAGGAGATAATTCAAAGCTTAAAGCAACGTTAATCAAATCAAAGCAACGCCTACAACAAAGGATAGCATCTCCAAATTCAGAATTCAGATTTCTGAATTGAAGATTCGCCATACGCGGTAAGTAGAGTGCTATTCCGATATGAATTAAATAATTGTGTTGATTTGTGTAATGTAAGAAATGGAATTGTGGCGATAATAATCTATATTTGTATGTTGCTCTGATGCAAAACGATTTGGGAATATTATGGTATGCGATTGGATATTTGCAAGTACGCGATTTGCGTTGGAAACGAAATGGAATTGTGGCGATAATGACTTATATTTGTATGGTATTTTGATTCTAAACGATTTGGCAATGCTATGGTTTGATTTATACAAGTATGTGGCTTATGTTGACAACCACATGTTGTGAAATTTTGATTTGGACTTATGCAAGCATATGATTCATATTGAAAGCTACATGTTTGTGGTAGTTATTTACAACACCCGTTTGGTAAATGCAAGTATAAGATTCATGTTGAAACAACAACTATATGTTGTGATAGTTTATTTTGAAATTCATGCAAGTCTATGATCTATTGTTATGACAACATGATGTAAAATTCTATGGTCATCTTTAGTGTAATTTGATTCACCTAAGTATTATGATTCATATGGAGGTTATGTTGAAATTGGCATCATAGTTCAAGTATAAAAATCATGATTTTGTGATAGTGACAAAAGCAAGCGTCGTTGTAAGCTTGTATTAATTTTATGAACATGTCTAAGCTATGTTTGTTATTATGCCAAGTTAAAACATGTTTTCTAAGCTTATGTTGTTATCTTAATCATATGATAATATATTTTTGGCACATAAGTTACATTAGAAATTTACACTAGAATTGCATCCCCTTACAAGTTACATAGATTGGACAAAAACCCATGATTATATGAATAATAGGATTCATAATCAATTATGTTTATGCCATGACCATATAAGGACTCATGTTCAATTATGATTATGCCATAATTATATGATTAGAGTGGTTCATGTTTAAGTACTATTTATGCCAAGACTACATGTTTCGTTTACACCATGATTTTGTGAATAGAATGATTCATGTTTAAGTACTGCTTATATTATATGTTGTAACAATTGCAAGTTCACATATGCCTATCTTATGATAATTAGATCGTATGTTGCAAGTTCATGCGTTCACACTCCCCTTTTTATGTCACCTTATAAACACCATGTTATAGCCTCCCCTTTTCGTATGGCTAAATTGGGTTTAAGTATTAAACCCAACACACCTTACATTGGAACGAATGAATAAAACGGGGGAAATGACGTTTGGGTTAAAAATATAGAACATATGTGTTGGCTTGTTTGACGCACGCCAATAACTTTGAAAAACAATTAAGTGGCATAAATAAATCTTAACCAATAAAGATGAATTTGAATAATGGGCCGCAAATATTTACATATAAAAAGAAGAAAGACAAAATATGTAAATGTAGAAAATACGATGTGTTTAACCCGAGGTTGGATTGAGTTGTGATGTAAACCTGCCTGGAACCGCCCGGCTGTCCAGTAGTCACAACAATACCTATCCAATGTGGGTGGTTAAACATGGAGCCCAATAAGGACCCGAGGTTAGACTGAGTTGTGGCGTAAGACTGCCCGGACCCAACCGGCAACAGGCAGCCACAACAATACCTGTCTAATGTGAGAGGTCAAGGCTTTAATAAGACAATTAAGGCTGAGTCAGGATTGATAGGATTAAGTAAATTATATTAGTACTTAATCAAAATGGAACATGCTAAACTAAACAGACTGATTGGGGGTTAGGTTTATAAAACACTTAACCAATTTAGCATGTTGGCTAGAAATAGAAAAATCTAGTAGCGGGGGACCCTTTTCAGTAGTAACCCTATAAGGTATCATGATACCCTGAAACTAGGCAGGGTGGGGCACGATTACTGGGCTGACTGTAAGAGGTCAAATCGACGGCGGTGGTGCAGCAGTGTAGGTTCTAACGGGGTGCGGGCGTGCACACACTCCGGTGCAGAAAAATAAGGCACTGGGCACCAGTAGCATACCTGTGCATTCTAGGGTTGTGTCGGGCCGCCACCATGGGACTTGATACACCCCATGGTGGGACCAGCATAGGTAACTACAACATCGGGGGCCGTAAGACACATGTAACTATGCGAGTAGGAGCCGATCATCATAAAATGGATCACTTCACCCTGATTATGGGGTGCCTGTTGGGAACTAGTTTATATGGGTACAGAGATTAATATGGGGTACGATAGTATATTCGACCCTAGACAACTTAACTAAGTTTATGGTGCTTTCCCATTTCTAGTTTATACTTATCATACCCAGTTCTTTATTCATAGACTGAATAGTCCTAGACTTACTCGGGCTTTATGTCTGACTCTACTTTTCTTTTGTCTTCTTTTCTTCCGTTCCCCCCCTAGGTCCACAGGGAGGGAATACCGCAGCTTGACCAGCCTTCATATCCAGCCTGAAGAGAAAGAATGTATTGCTTGGATCTTTTCGTTTTGGACTATGGCTTTGGACAGCAACTATGGGACTTTTGCAGTTTATTTATGTTTTCTTTATGCTTCTTAATGTAATCAAGACAGTTATGAAGATGTTATGTTTTTGGAAGTATTGTAAGACAATTATGGTATGGTTGGTGTAACATGTATTTTAATGAAATAAAAGTTGTTGTTTTCCGCTGTTCAAAAATATGTGTTCTTATATCTGTCTTGTATATCTGTGACTTATACTTATAAACCTCCACCAAAATTAGGGCATTCCCTTTGAGAGTGACCCTAACGGAGGTGGGGTGTTTCACTCCCTACCTACCACATTCACTGTTTAATCCCCATCATGCTTCAACAGCCTACACTGAATTGAAATGACAATTCATACAGCTATTCTAATCTGGCCTATGTTCATTTGTGTAATGGCCACACAAATGTCGTGCCCATCTGTAACACCCCACGTCCATTAATGTCACTCACAAAGGGAATGGATTAACTTACATGGAGGTTTTAAGTGAATACAGAACAGAAAAATTACAACAAGACAGATAATAAGTAGTACTTGGAAATCTAAAACTTTATTTCATTGCAGCGGAAATTAAACATTTTTGTTACATCATAAAACCAAAAATCAGAGTCAAGTACAATAGCCATCTTGATAAAACAAAATACATAATACCATTACATAAATAGCCATTAAAGAAGATAACAAGCTGGACTTTACTTCAGCGGTCCAAGCTTTCCAAAAGAGAGAATAAGCAATACAATCAGACTCCACTAGAGCTGGGTCCACCCTGAGGACCTGGAGGGGGAAAAAGGATAGAAATCAATGGGGGTCAGACATAAAGTCTGGCGAGTATGATAATTCTAACAATACTATTATCAAAATAACTAGACTAAGGCATAAGCTGGAAAACAAGGAAATGTCTATGAACTATTGGGTATGGAAGAGCAGATAAAGATAATGTTAAAGGCACACCTAATTACTAATGAATAATTACTACACTGCACCACACCAGTCACCCTAAAGGTTGATCCCACTTGCTTCACTTAGAAATCATATAAATAGCTTTGTGTACCCCTAGTTGACTACATAGGTGTCGCCTGCCCCTATCTCCGCTAGGTGTACCCCACTACCCACGTGCGACCGGCTCCCTACTCGTAGATACCCGTGCTGGCCCCAGTGTATCACTCCCCTAAAGTGGTAACCCGATACAACTTGAGGATGCACGGCGTATACCTACACGATGCAACAACATCTTACCTACCAGCCCGGGTCCACACACGCATATGAAACCCGTTGGACTTGCGTTGCCATCGCTAACCCGTTTGGCCTCTTATAGTCAAGCCCAGTATGCGTGTCCCGTCCTCGACTTGGGTCGAGCCCACAAAGATACGTTTGGGTTACTGGTTGAAATGGGCCACCAATTACTTACCACAAGCTATCCACCTAAGCTTGTCCCCACTAGTATATCCCACTTAACCCTCTTAGTCATGTTTATTTACATGTGTGTTTGGTTAAGTCTTACTAATCGTATTTCAAATGCCACTAAAGGCACCTACTAGATTCCTCATGCCACCCAAGGCACATATGGCACATACTTAACCCCCATGTCCCACTTCACATGTTTATCAGTTTAAGTATTTCTTAATTCATTCAGGCTATAACCTCATAAAGACCTCTCACATTAGACTGGCATTTATGGCAGCTGGATTCGCTGCGCGGGTCCGGGCAGTCTTACACCATAAAAGAGTCTAACCTCATGTCTTTACAACTGTTATGCTTTAATTTGGGCCTAGGACCTCTCACATTGGGCTGACATTTGTGACTACTTGATTCGTCGGGCGGGTCCGGGCAGTTTTACGTCACAAACGAGTCCAACCTCGTTTCCTAAGCATTGATTAACACTTTTAATCTTTTACTCCAGTTTTAAATATATCCCTATTCAAATCATTAATTAATTCCAATTTTAATGATGTCCATAATTGACTCAATTATGGCCATCCACTTACGGTATGCAAAATCAAATCAATTGCACCCCAATTTCTTATTATTAAATCCTTAATATTACCCCTACCCCACGTTAAACGTTCGCTTATTCAACGCAAAATATACATTAGACTCGAATAGTCTAACTCATAGCACAAAGATAAATTATCACAACATATAGACAAATAAAATAGATCTAATCATAATAGGGGTGAAACTTGCATAAAACTACACATGTCATGAATCTAAAGGTGTCAACTTGTTTGGTTAAATGTCACAACTTACATAATATGATCATAACCCAAGTTCATGTAAAAACTTGCATATATGGTTTATGCAACATAATGATGGTGTGAACTAGCATCTAACACATAGAACTCACACATGTCATAGCATAATTCTAGATCTAAATAGATGTCATAATTCTAGATCTAAATAGATGTCATACAATATGTGAGATTATACATACTAATAAATCTAAACTTGCATAGGTACATGTGATTTATCATGTGACTCATCATAGCCCAAATATATATAATCAACATCATGATTCATAAGCTAACTACAACATAATAAAATCATGGCTTTGTAACATCGCAACTTAGCATAGAAACTTGCAACATATACAATATCATCATAGCATGATTTTCAACATATAGGATATCATCATCACATAATATAGGATTTAGAACATACATGATAGCATAAGGTTTACAACAATATATGACAATTCACATCATTTTCTTATGATCCATATCACATCTTAATCTAATTACTTTGCTAATAATCTTATTAATATCATCATACTCACAATTAGAAAAGAAAGAGAGTCTTGATTTGCTTTAGAGTTGAGTAGAATTATAGTTTCGATTAGCTTTCTTCCTTCTCAGTTGGCGGCGGCTACACTGAGTTCCATGGCGATGGTATGACGACGGCTATTCTATTTTTCATGTGAATTTAGAATGAGAGACTACGTAGGTATATATAGAGTTTAGGATTTATTTAGACCGTCAGATCAACTCAGAACTAACCTGAACCGTTAAATTAGCCAACTCAGCCCTAAAGACACATCAGCAGCTTAAGATTGGGCTCTGCCAAAACCTGGCCGACTTGACCAGGTCGACACCCAAGTCGACTACGCAGTCAACCTGGTCCTTGGGGTGACGACTTCCCAGTCGACTCCCCAATCGACCTGGGGTGCTGGGCGGGAAATTTCCCGCCTGGCCTGTTTGACTTCGAATTTTGAATTTTGAATTTTCTGAAACTTCCGATGGCCATATTTCCTTCATATGAAGTCTAAATCACGCAAACTCGGACTCTATTTCAACCAGAATTCCGAGACGAACACAATGGCGCAACCCGTTTCCCATAATTCTCACGTCTGAGATTAGTTATTCTTTAATTTGTGAATATTAATATTAATAGAATTACGGGGTGTTACATTCTCCCCTCCTTAAAGGATTTCGACCCTGAAATCTTCAAGTCAAGAAGAATGTGTTTCCTAACATCCAATCGTCCATCTACTCAACCATCAAACACAGGCATCATTGTCCTTATAGACTTCTAATGCTTTCATGTTTAAATGCATAGCGTGTGTATATGTCCATATCTAATGCAAAATCAGGCGGTCCACTGATTCAGTTGACCTCCTTAATGCAAATCATGATAGTGCCATCCGTCCATTATGTATGCAAAAGTTCCTTAATGCTACATATTATCTCTATATGCGTGCACAATCATCATCTGAATGCATCATCCATATGACAAAAAAAATCCTCATACATCCATTTTACTAAATACATCCATATATATGCGATATGAAGTGACAGAGCCAATCTAGTGCCTAAAGTGTGTGTATATGCATCCACGAGCAACCACTAGCAAACACTTGCATCCACTTTGCATCCATCATACATAACATGTCTCAAACACATGTTTCAACCATAGGATTATCCTAACTAAAGGTCAAAGATACTAGCGAGAGGACATACTAAAGACAAGATAAATACAAGCTAAGCGATAAAGGAGAAATTAAAAGACATACCCACAAAAAGAAAAGGGTACAACGAACGCATCTTCGCTTCTGTCTCCCAAGTAGCGTTGCTCTCATCATCTCCCCATTGCACTTTGACTAGTCTGACCTCTCGATTTCTCAGCTTCTTGATCTCCGACCCAAGAATGCATGTAGGAGCTCGTCGAATCGTCGCATCACGCTCTATCTCCACCTCTCTAAGCAAGCTCGGCTATACCACTTCCGCGGTCTCGTGCAAGCACTTCCTCAAATGTGACACATGGAATACGTCGTGTACACCACTAAGTCTCTCAGGCAACTCCACTCTATATGCCATCTGTCCAATCTTCTCCTTAATAGGAAATGGCCCTACGAACCTTGGTGCTAATTTCCCAACGGACCCAAAGCAAACAATGTTCCGTAATGGAGACACTTTGATAAAGACCATGTCCCCAACTTCAAACTCAAGATCTGTCCTCCTCTTATCCGCATAATATTTCTGCCTATCTTGCGCTGCTTTCATCCTTCTTCGAATCAAATCAATCTTCTCCGAAGTCTCTCTAATCATATCGGGCCCAAGTAAGATCTTATCCGTAGATTCCCACCAACATGTAGGTGAACTAAAAGGTTATCCATAAAGAGCTTCGAAAGGTGCCATGCCATTACTGGACTGAAAGCTATTATTATATGCGAACTCCACCAATGGAAGATGCTCTTCCCATGTACCCCCAAAGTCTAGGATACATAGCCTCAAAAGGTCCTCTAGAATACGACTCACTCTCTCAGTCTGGCCATTCATCTTAGGATGATACGCGGTGCTCAAACATAACTGAGTCCCTACCGCCTCTTGCAGGCTCTTCCAAAATTCGCTAGTGAAGATAGGATCACGGTCGCTTACTATGTTAGAAGGAACACCATGCAAACGAACTATCTCTCGAACGTATACAGAAGCTAACCATGGAGCAGTGTAACAACCCGAAAATCTGGGCCAGTTTAAAATTTTTATTTTGGCAATTTTAGCGAATTTTGAACATTTAAAATAGATTATTTTAAATAATATCGACGAGAAAAATGTTTTGAATTGAATTCGATGTATATATTATATACGTCGTCGTTAGAGTATAAATAATTATATATAATTATAAATAGAATTGAAAATGGGGCGGTAGTTCGATAATTCGATTTTAAACTTCAATTGAATGTACCGGGTGCAAACCAAACCGGATTTTAGTGAAACCAAAAACATTAGGATCTAATTGATGATATCTTTCCAACGAATCCGAAAAATTGAAATTTCATAGCGGGAATCAAAAGATATGTCCAGTTAAAAATTCTAAATAGTCGCTATGGAATTCAGGCCCTTAAAAATGGAGATTTTGCAAACGACCTCGGATTTCGACGAAACCACTTTTGTTGGATCCGGGATGTAAAATTATTGCTAGATTCCAAATTTTATAATTTTTCGAATCAATATGTGAGCATGGCTAAGGAAAATGCATTTAACCAGTTTAAGTTGATTTTAATCGACTGGAAAATGGCAATTTTTCAAACGGTCTCAGAATTCAACGAAACTAGTTTTGTTAGGACCGTATCGTCTATACGAAGCTAGAAAATATTTTTCTGGAATTTTTTGAGTTTGAATGTGACCCCGGTAAATTGAAATGCGCGTTCAAATTCAATATATAGAGTTATATGTTGATTTTGATGAAAACTGATCGAAACGCTCGAATCAGCTTGTGATACATATCCCATTGTGTTCGGAATGGGGGTAATACGCCATGGACGATAGTCAGTGGGTTCGATTTTGAGTTCGAAATAAAAGTCAACTCTTTGGGGAAAATAAATAATAAAATAATAATAAAATTTAAAACCTTTTTCCTATAACCCCCCCCCCCTTTCTATTTTCTCTCTCACCATCGAAATCATTTCTGGAATAAAAAAAATACGATTCCTCCAATCGATGGCGGCTGACGCCATCGTCACCACCGGACCCCCCCTCATCTCGCCGCCTAAACGATGGCGCACCCCCATCCCTTCTGTCCTTCCCTCCCACTCGCCCTCTCCAACACCGAAGATCGAACCCCCCCTCTGGCCTCGCGAGATTCAAACCGCGACCACCTTCCATAGTTCCGCCGCCAGTAGCCTCCCACCGCCTGAAACCCCGCAACGACCTCCTCCTTTCCCTCCCCCTCTGCTTCGACTGGACCCGCAACACCCTGGCCCACTGCGCCTGCTGCCGAACTTCACCGCCTCCTCCCGTGGAGCCACCACGTCTCCAGCAAACAAAACCCTAGTTTTTAATGTAAGTTTCTCCGGTTTTATTTGTTTAGTTTATTTTATATTTAGGCTAGGAAAAACCGATATTTTAGTAATGATAGAAACTGATATTTTAGTAATGATAGAAACTGATTTTTATGTGTAATAAAAACTGATTTTTATATGATGTGAAGATTAAAAATATAATTTTTATAATATAGAAAGAATTGATTTTTCATATAGAAAGAATTGATTTTTCATATAGAAAAGAATTGATTTTTCATTAGGAAAAGAATTGATTTTTCATTAGGAAAAGAATTGATTTTTAATTAGGAAAAGAATTGATTTTTTATAGTGATGTAATAGAAAAGGCGAAGTATTTATATTAGAAAAGGCGAAATATTTATTTTAGAAAAGGCGAGATCTTTATATAGATAGTAGCGATGTAAAAATATAATTTTTATCTATATAGGAGCGGTGTGAAAATAGGATTTTTATATATTGAATAGCGAAGTAAAAATGTGATTTTTACATATGTAGTGACTACGGGCGACGAAAGTGATAAGAGGCGAGAACGACGAAGATTTCTATAAATGAAGTGTCGTGAAGTTGGATTAGCTTTGGTGAGAATTTCTCACTCTTTAATTCTTTTTCTAGTTATATATATATACTAGGATGCAGACGGTGTTTAGTAGCACCCGACACCCGCCATCCACAGACCATGGATGGCTTGTTTGTTTAATTGTTTGGTTATGTAGTGATTAGATTACTTGGTTTGAATTGAATTGTTTGGTGAATTGAAATTAATTTGATTGATGGGTGAATGGCGTGGGCCTTCACTAGACCGGGGATAATTCTAGGCCTTGTCCCGTTTCTAGTATTGTGCCGTTATGCCGCCGAAATTTTCTAAAATATGTTAGAAAAATAAAGATAACATTTTATTTAATAAATGAACCGAATAGAATATTCATAGTTTGAATAAAATATTTTGGTCGTTAAAAATATAATTTTTAACGTGAATATGAATAACTAAATATTCATTTACAAACCTGACGGTTTGTTTATGTACACCTATTTGAAGGACATTGATTGGGACGATAAATTTTACACATCGCCCAACTGCACAAATAAAATCTGTGTTTGATTGTTTGAAACCCCACACGGGTATTGGGATGATATTTGACGTACACTAATCCCAATAATTAGTTGTATGTCGATCGATTGATTGACAGGCTGCTATAAGCGTTGAATATCTATATTTGATGCTTATACAGTGTAGAATGCACTTTGGATGATGGTTGATTATTCATCGTTGTTGATATATACATGTGTTGTAGAAAATCCATATAATTAACATTATATGGTAATTGTTTGGGACTCATTCCAGTTTTGAAATAGAAATATTTGAAATGAAATATTTGAATAGAAATATCTGAAAAAGAAATATTTGAAGTAGAATATTTGAAAATTGAAATATATGAAGCCGCGTTGATAAATTGACGCCATTTTGATGTGAACGATATTTATATCGATTTTATTCAAATTGAATTGAATTGAAAACGAACTGAAATTGAATTAGAAATCAATTTGAATTGAAATCAATTTGAAATAGATTTGAAATGAATTTGAAATGAATTCGAATAGAATTGAAATCGTTTTAAAATGAATTCGAATAGAAATTGAATAGAAATGAATTCGAATTGAAATTGAATTGAATTGAATTGAAAACGAACTGAAATTGAATTAGAAATCAATTTGAATTGAAATCAATTTGAAATGAATTTGAAATGAATTTATATTGGAATATTCAATTTTGATTTGAAATGGAATATGAAGTTGAAACCATTTTGAAAACGAATTTTAAAACAATTTATAAAACACGTTTTTTAAAAAGAAATCGACGAAGTATATATTATATATTATATATATAATATAATGGCCTGAAAAGAACGCGCCGCGCCGCGGTAGTTCGCGAATTTCGACCATTGACTTCGAACGGATATTACGGGAGATCCGACCGTCGGATTCTCCTAAAACCGGAACCGTTGGGTTCGTATCGACAAGAGCTTTCTAATGGATATTTGAAATTTGAAATCTAACAGTTGGATTCGGAATTATGTCCAAATCAAATTTGAAAAAGGTCGCTGTAAGTGCAGTTCGATGGCCGTTGATGGAAATCGACTGTACGGGCCTTGATAAAATTATTAAAAATAGTAGTAATTTGAGTAAAATCATAAGAAATGATTTAGAAAGGATTGGGATGGAAAACTCCATATTTGAAAAGATAAAAATAGATTTTTATCGAAATGAACTAGTTTTGAACTACAATTATAATTCTATTTATTTTTAAATAAATAAATTGAATTTGAAAAGGGTTTTAAAAATAACCAGAATTTCCAATGATTGCATTGGAGTGGATTTGAATCGAAATTGTCTTCGAAATATTTCGATGTTGGAATTCGTGATTATACAGATGTTGTTATGGAAATTTGAAAGATATATATTTACATCGTTATTTCCAATATGACATTTGTTAATCATAGAATTTGATATTGAATATAAGCAGATATATTTTCTATTCAGAGCCTTGTATTGAATATCAAATGTGATTTGGGTTTGTCGTGAATGTGTCTTCATTAACACTGTTCTTCAACCCAGTTGAGAAAAGATTAAATCTTTTTCTTTAGATTTAATGAAGTGTACCAATTAAATGATTTTTAATTGGAATTGAATTCGAATTAATTTTGGGTTTATCGTGAGCAGTGTTTTAAATAACACTTGTTCTTTAACCCAATAATTAATGGAATGTGATCTTGAGGTTTATCGTGAATAGTGTTTTTAAATGACACTGATTCTTTAACCCCGTTAAAGATTAAAACTAAGTGGAGTTTTAATGAATCTTTAATTAGATTGAAAAGATCGAGAATGGAGTATCTCCAGTTTTACTCTAGGCGATAGTTAAATCTTTAATTAGATTTAAACGTGAAATGGTAATTGGATTTACCGATAACACCGTGGTGTTAGATATGAAGTATAACCAGTTTTACTTCATGGGATGAATAGGTTGGGATTGGGAAATTAAAACAAATGATTACTTCGGTAAGGTTCGCTGATCCCGACTAGTTTGAATTGATATTCAAAAATAGATTAAAGAATAAATTGTAATGATTTATCTTTGATAAAATTAATGGGAACCTTTCCCTATGAATGTGAAATTTAGAAACTAACCGTCGGTTAGCTAAGCAGAATGGTTTTCTGAATATTGATCTGATGTTGGTTTCGGCCTTCGGGGTTAATATTTGGGGAATTATTCTCTTGATTAATTTACGGTTAGTGACTGATGAATTGGAATGAGGCGTATGTTGTGTTTGTGTAACACTTATTTAAAATATACGCGAGTTATTCGGGAAGACCGGGTTTATCCCATTCTAAATAACTGATACGACGATAAGTCGAAGATGAAGACGGTGGTTGAACCCCGGAAGTCTTCACGTCGTTTGGGTGATTACTGATGATCTTGATTGGGCTGTACACCCAAGAAGATGGAAACAGTTGGTGGTCGTCCAGATGTACATGGAGATTGATGGATATGCGGGGTACTAGGTGCCTCCGGTTTCGTTCAGACCCAGAACGGACTTGTAAATGGACTGTGTGTCTGACATTGGATTTTAGTCCGTGTGATTGATCTCTATTAAATATATATCTGTTTGGCGGCGGAGAATTTATTCTCTTCCTTAACGCCCTTCTCTGAGACGTACGAGCTCAGGGGTTATATATTGATGGATATCAAACGCATGGAGTGAATTACCTGTGTGGCATGCCTAAGTGGCAATTGATCGAGGCTTCTGTTGAAAAGCAAAGTCTTGTGGTGATGATCAAAGCACGGCCTTTGTGGCGTAGCTTTGTGTAACGTTTACTTCGCGAGTTTCACACCTGGTATGAACCAAAAACGGGAGACGGACGTCAGGGAGGGCATGCGTTTCTTTCTAGTTAGAAGTGGCGTCAGTGGTTTTACACGCCCTGACGAGTTTGACTTATGTGGTTGTTGCTGTTGCGAGGCGCCTCGGTTATATCGGTTTCGGCCGATGCATTCTGGTCGGCAGACGGACCAGAATTACACCCCATAGGGGGGGGGAAACGTAGTGTTCAGGCATAATAATCCACATCGGTGGACCGGCCCTGACGATCCAAGGCTTGCCTGCGCGCTTGCCTGAGACATGGGCTAGATTGTCTCGAATCGGTAGAGGACGATCCCTGGCCTCGGTTCATAGATGGAAACCCAATTTCCAAATACGTGATTTTGCGGTTTTAATTGTAGAACTAGTATGGCGACATGATATATGGTACCCATGCCGCCTGTGATTGATACTTATGATTTGAAGTTGTTTTATACACTATGCACTTATTATCGTATCAAATGATTTGTTTTAAACGTATCAAGCATTCTTTGGTTGTTATAAGGGAAAACCCTATCCCCCGGCTTGCGTTGCATTGTGTGATAGGACCTGGGTCTTATAACAGCTTCATTTTTCTTTATTTAGCATTGCTCTGTTTGTTTTATGCACTGGTATTCTTGGAAGGAAACCTGTTCCGTGTTATACAGCGTGGTCCCTTGATTTACCTAATTTTAAAAACAAAGATTAATAATTGTTTTTAGTTCTCACACCAGTCACATGACTGACCTGGAGTTTATTGTTTTAACCTAAACTCTAGGTGCCCCTATTTTAACACGGGTAGCTAGTAGTTTTGGTTTTGCAGATTTATATTCACAGGATCCTGGTTTACAGCTGGAACGATATCCGGAATGCTTTGTATCCGTATATCTCTTCTAGTTGTGTATTGTATTATTTTCCGCTGCTATGTATTTAAATGTAATTTAAATCTCTGATATTTCTGTGTAATATTCATTTATACTATGTATATTCTTGTATTCTGATGTATTGTTGTAATAACAATGAAATGTTCTTCCGTCTGCGTTCTTTTGTGGCTTGTTCTCGAACTATCCGCTCTTTCCTTTATGGGGAAGTAACGGGTCTTCACAGTTGGTATCAGAGCTTTGGTTTACAGAGCTCGAGAACAAGACACATTAGAACCATACGAAAGAATTCATCAGATATTGGATTAGTAATATCCAATTAGAATGACTCGTTAGAGATAGGATCAGTAGTATCCTAGAACGAGTGCGAAGAGAATATTTTTCAAATG
This sequence comes from Allium sativum, assembly GCA_030737875.1. Classification (NCBI taxonomy): domain Eukaryota; kingdom Viridiplantae; phylum Streptophyta; class Magnoliopsida; order Asparagales; family Amaryllidaceae; genus Allium; species Allium sativum. The sequence goes on along the minus strand of JASFAX010004695.1, from coordinate 23,712 downwards.
AAAACAATTTTGTTTGAAAATTTAAAATCAATTATTCGTATTTGATTATTTATTTCATATTGATTAGGACAATCCAATATATAAAGATTTTGCGTATGCGCCTAGCTAGCGTGTATTCGAAGTTTTTATATATTGGATAGATATAGAGTTACACTCTAGTCACCCGGGGGTGATTCTGGTGGTAGATATATCATCATCAGAATTTATATTCGAGTGACGAACGTGTAATATCTATATATTTCCTATTGACTGGTGTGAGAACAAAAAATTAGATAAGGCCTATTGTTGTGATTTGGCAGCAAAAACATTATTTTTGTATATGTATCAAAATTATGAATTTGAAACTCTAATTCACTAACTGATTGATGTTTGTGTTGTTTGTTTATTTGTTTGCTAATTTTTAGCTATTTAGCCTAATTGAATCGCATATTGAATTATATTGAAAATTGGTCGCATTTGCTTGCATATACATATACTTACATTGAACAGGTCATAGCAAGGAGGTTAGAGCAGAGAATAAATTTTGTTTGCCCGACAAATAGGTACATGTTTATTACATAATTTACTGTTTTGTTTGGGTGATGATGATTTTATGAGCCTATTTGCTAGCCGCTTGGCTTTTTCTTTTTCTTTTTGAGATCAGAAGGCCTATATGGCAATTTCGGGATTTTCCCGTGGCTCCCGGTGCAGGGGAGGTTATGGCGAATTTTTTCGAAAATTTAGGGTGTTAGCCAAATTTTTGAAAAGTTCTTAGAAACTGAAAAGTTGAAGAACTTAAGTCGTAATCAAAACAATGGAAGTTGAGTTGAATTGTTAAACAACTTTCGGCTTTGTTCCTTTTCGGGGACGAAAAGTTTTAAGTGGGGGAGATTGTAACAACCCGAAAATCTGGGCCAGTTTAAAATTTTTATTTTGGCAATTTTAGCGAATTTTGAAAATTTAAAATAGATTATTTTAAATAATATCGACGAGAAAAATGTTTTGAATTGAATTCGACGTCTATATTATATACGTCGTCGTTAGAATATAAATAATTATATATAATTATAAATAGAATTGAAAATGGCGCGGTAGTTCGATAATTCGATTTCAAACTTCAATTGAATGTACCGGGTGCAAACCAAACCGGATTTTAGTGAAACCAAAAACATTAGGATCTAATTGATGATATCTTTCCAACGAATCCGAAAAATTGAAATTTCATAGCAGGAATCAAAAGATATGTCCAGTTAAAAATTCTAAATAGTCGCTATGGAATTCAGGCCCTTAAAAATGGAGATTTTGCAAACGACCTCGGATTTCGACGAAACCACTTTTGTTGGATCCGGGATGTAAAATTATTGCTAGATTCCAAATTTTATAATTTTTCGAATCAATATGTGAGCGTGGCGAAGGAAAATGCGTTTGACCAGTTTCAGTCGATTTTAATCGACTGGAAAATGGCCATTTTTCAAACGGTCTCAGAATTCAACGAAACTAGTTTTGTTAGGACCGTATCGTCTATACGAAGCTAGAAAATATTTTTCTGGAATTTTTAGAGTTTGTATGTGACCCCGGTAAATTGAAATGCGCGTTCAAATTCAATATATAGAGTTATATGTTGATTTTGATGAAAACTGATCGAAACGCTCGAATCAGCTTGTGATACATATCCCATTGTGTTCGGAATGGGGGTAATATGCTATGGACGACAGTCGGTGGGTTCGATTTTGAGTTCGAAATAAAAGTCAACTCTTTGGGGAAAATAAATAATAAAATAATAATAAAATTTAAAACCTTTTTCCTATAACCCCCCTTTCTGTTTTCTCTCTCACCGTCGAAATCATTTCTGGAATAAAAAAAATACGATTCCTCCAATCGATGGCAGCTGACGCCATCGTCACCACCGGACCCCCCATCTCGCCGCCTAAACGATGGCGCACCCCCATCCCTTCTGTCCTTCCCTCCCACTCGCCCTCACCAACACCGAAGATCGAACCCCCCCTCTGGCCTCGCGAGATTCAAACCGCGACCACCTTCAATAGTTCCGCCGCCAGTAGCCTCCCTGAAACACCCCACCTCCGTTAGGGTCACTCTCAAAGGGAATGCCCTAATTTTGGTGGAGGTTTATAAGTATAAGTCACAGATATACAAGACAGATAGAAGAACACATATTCGTAAAACAGCGGAAAAACAAACAACCTTTTATTTCATAATAAGCAAATACGTGTTACAGCAACATCACCATGATTGTCTTACATCCTTTCCAAAAACATAACATAATACTTTCATAATCTGTCTTGAGTACATTATTTAAAGAAGCATAAATAATACATAGATAAACTGCAAAAGCCCCATAGTGGTTATCCAAAGCCATAGTTCAAAAACGGAAAGTTCCAAGCAATACATTTCTCTTCTTCAAGCTGGATGTTAAGGCTGGTCAAGCTGCAGTGTTCCCTCCCTGTGGACCTGGGGGGGGGGAACGGAAGAAAGAAGACGAAAGAAAAGCAGAGTCAGACATAAAGCCTGAGTAAGTCTAGTACTATTTTGTCTATGAATAAAGAACTGGGTATGATAAGTATAATCAAGAAGTGGGAAAGCACTATAAACTTAGTTAAGTTGTCTAGGGTCGAATTTACTATCGTACCCCATGTTAATCTCTGAACCCATATAAACTAGTTTCCAACTGGCACCCCATAATCAGGGTGATGTGATCCATTCTATGATGATCGGCTCCTACTCGCATAGTTACATGTGTCTTACGGCCCCCGATGTTGTAGTTACCTATGCTGGTCCCACCATGGGGTGTATCAAGTCCCATGGCGGCGGCCCGACACAACCTTAGAATGCACAGGTATGCTACTGGTGCCCAATGCTTTATTTTTCTGCGCCGGAGTGTGTGCACGCCCGCACCCCGTTAGAACCTACACTGCTACACCACCGCCGTCGATTTAACCTCTTACAATCAGCCCAGTAATCGTGCCCCACCCTGCCTAGTTTCAGGGTATCATGATACACCTTTTAGGGTTACTGCTGAAAAGGGTCCCCCGTTACTAGGTTTTCTATCTCTAGCCAACATGCTAAGTTGGTTAAGTGTTTTCTAACCTAACCCCCACCAGTCCGTTTAGTTTAGCATGTTCCATTTTGATTAAGTCTTTAGTTCACTTAATCCTAACAATCCTGACTCAGCCTTAATTGTCTTATTAAGGCCCTGACCTCTCACATTAGACAGGTATTGTTGTGGCTGCCTGTTGCCGGTTGGTTCCGGGCAGTCTTACGCCACAACTCAGTCTAACCTCGGGTCCTTATTGGGCTCCATGTTTAACCTCCCACATTGGATAGGTATTGTTGTGACTACTGGACAGCCGGGCGGTTCCGGGCAGGTTTACATCACAACTCAATCCAACCTTGGGTTAAACACATCGTATTTTCTACATTTACATATTTTGTCTTTCTTCTTTATTTATATGTAAATATTTGCGGCCCATTATTAAGTAAATGGCGTAAAGGTTACACCAATCATGGGCCCAACCCATACTTGAATTTTGGGCCCTTCTGTTTTATATTTTCATTTATTAATTAATTTAGCCCAACGTTATTTTCCCCCGTTTAATACGTTCGTTTATATGTTGGGCTTAACCTTTTTAAGCCCAACTTAGCCATGCGAAAGAGGGGAGGCTTAAAGCGTGATTACATACACAAAAGGGAAATGTGAGCGCATGAACTTGCAATGTGACGTTGGAGCTACAAAATAGAAACTGGTATACTTGCATAGTGGTAACATATACTTTGGTCATAAAGCATAGGTGACATGAATCAAAGCATGTAAACTTGTAGTTGAGATAAGAATCTAAATTGGGTATCATTATTGACACATAGTCATAACTACAACATGAACCTATATTTTTATTTAGGCATAATGTCAAACATAAGCATGGCATAAATATTTCTAACATAAGCATGGCATAATGTCAAACATAAGCATGGCATAATGTCAAACATAAGCATGGCATAAGTATAGTTAAATTTGTTCACATAACCATGGCATAAATATTTCTAACATGAAATCGTGATTTTTACTTTAGTCATGCAAACTTGCAAAAAGGGATTTTTGAATCTAACCTAGCTATGTACCACATATGTCATCATAAAATTCTTGCTAACAATATAGAACTAACATGGTTTTCAATTATGTAAAATATCAATCATAGCCTAGTCATATTCATAAGTTTGCATATAGGTTTTTCTAGTACAAAAGCATGGCTTAATACATAGACCATGATGCCAAATTATCAACATAATTTCCTATGGATTATAACAACCCAAACTTATTCCAATTACTTCACAAAAATGATGTTTATATAAAAATACACATTATGATGGCATAGTAACAAAATCCCAAACTTGCATGATTTTCAATTCAACAACTACATACATGTAGCTTCAACATAAATTACATATTTTGCGAATATCCAAACGTCATACTTGCATAAAACTACCGCATGTAGTTTTTCATAATAAATAACGTAATTCAAGAACATCCAAACGTATACAATATTCCAACGCACAAATATGAATTATTTCATCGCCACAAATCAAGTATACAAACCAACACAATTATTTGTTCATACCAAAATAATACTCTACTTACTATCGTTGTGGCGAATTCTCTAATTTAGGAATTAGAAGATGTGATTCCTTGTTGATTTGATTTGCTTGAATTGCTTTAGGCTTTAGAATTTGCCTCCTAATCCTCTCTCCAATTGGTGGCTACCCCTAGTCGTTCCTCAGCAACATGGCGGCTTTGTTCTTATTTTTTGAATGAATAGATTAGGGTTAGTCTAGGGTTGTTTATATAGAGGTTATAAACTGATTAGGGCCATTGATGTTGCTTGGATTGATCGTAGCCATTCATCCTAAGGAGAGACCAATTAGAGCTTGCCACCTAGCCCTAATGACAAAGCAGACCATAGAAAATCGGCCAAACACAGAATAGGCCAGCCAGGTTGGGCTGGGTTCGACCTGGCTCTGGACCAGGTCGACACCCCTGTCGACAGCCCTGTCGACAGGCCTGTCGACCTGGGTGCGTCAGGCGGGTCTTTTTCCGCCCTGGCCCATTGGGCCCCACTTTGTTTTTCTGAGCTTATTTTATTCTGTTTGAATTTTAAACTTAATTTAAAAACTTCCGAAGGCCATATCTTCTTCATACCGACTCCGTTTTTCGAAAACTCGGACTCTATTTCGCGTATTTTTCCGAGACGAACGCAATGGCGTATCCCGTTTCCCTTAGTTCTTTGATTTCAAATTAATTATACTTTAATTTGTTAATTTCACAGTTATAGAATTTTCGGGGTGTTACATTCTCCCCCACTTAAAAGGATTTCGTCCCCGAAATCTTCAAGTTAGGAGGAATGTATATCCTAACATCCAATCATCCATCTACTCATCCATCAAACACGAGCATCCATTGTCCTTAAAAGACTTCTAATGCTTCATGATCATATGCGAAGTGTGTGTGTATACATGTACTTATCTAATGCAAAATCAGGCGGTCTACTGATTCAGTTGACCTCCTTAATGCGAATTATGTAAGTGCCATGAATCCATCATGTATGCAAATTTTCCTATTCTTGATTCTACATGAGTGCACAATCATTCAATACAAATGCAGCATCCATATGACAACACATTGAAGTTCAACCATATACGAATGCAAACATATATGCATATGCAATATGAAGTGACTGAGCCGATCTAAACCCTAGATTGTGTGTGTATATGCAACCACGAGCAATCACTTGCAACCACTTGCAACCACCATACATAACATGTTTCAATTACATGTTTCCATCCAAAGGGTTTCTACCTAAAAGATAAGGTTGAGGAAATATACCTAAAAAGATAGATAAAAGCGCAACTTAAGGAAAAGGAAAGATCAAGGATGTACCCTTGAACAGAAAAGGGTAGGCAGTGCGTATTCTAGCTTCAGTTTCCCAAGTCGCGTCTCCCTCGGCGTCGCTCCACTGGACTTTGACGAGCTTGACTTCGCGGTTGCGTAGCTTCTTCACTTCCGTTCCTAAGATGTGGGTTGGAACTCTCCTTATGGTTGCTTCGCGTTCCACTTCGGCCTCTTCGAGGATATTTGGCTCTACCACTTCAGCAGACTCATGTAGACATTTTCGGGGATGTGTAACGTGAAAAACGTTGTGGACTCCGGCCAATTTTTCGGGTAGCTCTAATCTATAGGTCATTTTCCAAATTTTCTCAATGATAGGAAATGGTCCTACCTAAAGGTATAGTCGAATGATAGAAAAAAGTAAAAACTTTGTGCCCATTAGGCAATGTCAAAACTGGAAATCTATGCCACACATATATTGATTAGGAGAAGAACTCTCTAAGCATCAGCCCCGAAGACCGAAATCAACATCAGACTGACACCCAAAGAATTACTCAACCCAACCACCATATATGATTCTAGGAAATTAAGCATGATGGACTCCTTTTAGGTCACAAGGGAGTCCCTTCCTAAGACCAACCCGTATCCTATAAAACCCAAAAAGTTTGGTCAATCCAACGAACACCCTCAAGCCCCAACATGCGTTACTAACAGATGAGTCATACCCCCTATGGGGTTTGCGACAGAAATTGGATTGAGAATGGGACCGAGAGGATAAACACAAAAGATAGCATGCAAGTAAGCTCTACAGGAAGAGAGGGATCAAGGATATACTCTTAAGAAGAGATATGATGCACGAATCTAGTCTTCGATCTTCTAAGTCGCATTTCCTTGAGCTTAACTCCATTATGCTTTGTCCGTCTTTAACTTCACAATTTCGTAGCTTCTTAATTCTTGTTTCCAAAATATGAGTTGGAACCTTTTTCACTGTTGCCTCTCGTTCTACTTTCACTTACTCTACTTCTAATATACTTGGCTCAAGCCTAACTGCGTACTCATGGTCCCATGCAAGCTCTCCAAAATTCACTAGTGAATCTTGGATCTTGTTAACTTACAAGAAGGTATTCCACAACTCATTCATAAGCGAAATGAACTTTCTGCCTTAGTGGCGAACACTACTGGAGCGCCCCATTCTGAAATGCTCCTACTAATGAACCCCCTTCTCTAGAAGCTCTTTAATCTGTTTAGTGAGCTCTTTCCTCTCCCGCGGAGCCATGAGTCTAACGGGCAACGCAACGGGCTTTGCATTATCTACAAGATATATGCGGAAGTCTATTTCCCGCTTCGGAGGCAAGCCCTTCACCTCTTCGAAGACATCCGGATATTCCCGGACCACTCTAACTGATTGCAAATTTTCAACAGAGGCATCTAGCGATTCAAGATAACTAAGCATAACCGCATACGAGGGATTACAAGAAATTTCCAAAGTATTACCGAGCTGGGTTAGGAGCCTAACAACCCTTTTCTCACAATCAAGGATGGCCCCATTACTGGATAGCCAATCCATACCCAAAATTAAACCATACCCCGAAAAGCCCAAAACAAAGGCACTACATTGAAATTCTACACTTAGAATAGAAATTTTCAATCCCAAACAGATCATAGACAAATAAGCTGGGCCCCCAATTGGGTTTGAAACAATTAAGGGGTCCTCTACCATACTAGTTTTTAGGTGCAGAGATTCTACTAAAGCAGACGAGATAAAGGAGTGTGATGCGCCAGAATCAAATAAAGTGCGAACGGGGTGATCCTAAAGAGAAACTACACTTTCTACAGAAGTATTTATACCTAGTTTCTTTGGGCAATCCTTAGCCCCGTGGCCTGTCTGACCGCACGAAAGGCACCCACCATTCTCCTTGGCCTTCTTTTTCTGGCAGTCCTTTACTAAGTGCCCCACTTTGCCACAGAAATTACACTTCCTCTTCTCTTTGTTGCCTTTCCCGCCCTTCTTAAAGTCTGTCTTCTTAGGCTGCAAACCCTCTTTCTTCCCTTGAGAGCTTTCTGCCTTTGTCTCCTTCTTGCCCTTATCCTCTTCATTCAGCAATTCCATTTGCACCAGTCTTTCATACGTGGCTCCCATGGGTATATGGGTCATGGCCAAACTGTGTAATGGCTCATTTAACCCTTTGACGAAACGGAGAGCCTTCTTGTGCGGGGTGTTGACTAGGTCAAGCCCAAACCTAGCCAGCTCATCGAACTGATTCACATACTCTCTGACAGTCTTGTCTCCTTGCTTAAGAAATAAGAATTTTTCCAACTGCAAACTTCTTTCCGCATCTGAGAGAAATTTAGTCTCAAACCTTGTCCTAAAGTCCTCCCATGTCTCCACTGGTCTTTCAGCATTAGTGACTTCCCACCAGTAGGAAGCCTCGCCCTTCAATAGCCATACTGCCAATTGTACTTTTTGTCTATCTTCTACCTCAAAGATGATGAATAGGTCCTCCGTTTCTTTCACCCAATTCCTAGCTGCCACGAAGGACTCAGTTCCATGGAAATCCCTTCCTCCCATAGCTTTAAATTTTTTACATATCTTAGCAAATGTGTTTCCCCGAGGAGGAGGTGGAGGAAAAGGTGCTGCTGCAGCTGGATGATTTCCTGCAGCTGGGGGAGGAGGAACGGTTGGACCTGGCTGAGTGGCCCTTGCTTCTAAGAATCGCCTAAACCAACCAGGTATTGGCACCCCTTCAGGCAAGTTAAGTTCTTGGGACATGCTGAAACAAAAAGGATAGATTCAAAACGAAGGATAAGAGATAATACCTATGGCTTTGGGGAGTGGACTTTGCCTTTTTAAAATAAAATAATATTTTTCTTTTAAAAATGCTTCTTTAAATTTCCTTTTTGAAAATAAATTTTCAAAACTTTTTATCTTATCTAGTAAACCTATGCTCTGATACCAAGTGAAACACCCCACCTCCGTTAGGGTCACTCTCAAAGGGAATGCCCTAATTTTGGTGGAGGTTTATAAGTATAAGTCACAGATATACAAGACAGATAGAAGAACACATATTCGTAAAACAGCGGAAAAACAAACAACCTTTTATTTCATAATAAGCAAATACGTGTTACAGCAACATCACCATGATTGTCTTACATCCTTTCCAAAAACATAACATAATACTTTCATAATCTGTCTTGAGTACATTATTTAAAGAAGCATAAATAAAACATAGATAAACTGCAAAAGCCCCATAGTGGTTATCCAAAGCCATAGTTCAAAAACGGAAAGTTCCAAGCAATACATTTCTCTTCTTCAAGCTGGATGTTAAGGCTGGTCAAGCTGCAGTGTTCCCGCCCTGTGGACCTGGGGGGGGGGGGGAAACGGAAGAAAGAAGACGAAAGAAAAGCAGAGTCAGACATAAAGCCTGAGTAAGTCTAGTACTATTTTGTCTATGAATAAAGAACTGGGTATGATAAGTATAATCAAGAAGTGGGAAAGCACTATAAACTTAGTTAAGTTGTCTAGGGTCGAATATACTATCGTACCCCATGTTAATCTCTGAACCCATATAAACTAGTTTCCAACTAGCACCCCATAATCAGGGTGATGTGATCCATTCTATGATGATCGGCTCCTACTCGCATAGTTACATGTGTCTTACGGCCCCCGATGTTGTAGTTACCTATGCTGGTCCCACCATGGGGTGTATCAAGTCCCATGGCGGCGGCCCGACACAACCTTAGAATGCACAGGTATGCTACTGGTGCCCAGTGCTTTATTTTTCTGCGCCGGAGTGTGTGCACGCCCGCACCCCGTTAGAACCTACACTGCTACACCACCGCCGTCGATTTGACCTCTTACAATCAGCCCAGTAATCGTGCCCCACCCTGCCTAGTTTCAGGGTATCATGATACACCTTTTAGGGTTACTGCTGAAAAGGGTCCCCCGTTACTAGGTTTTCTATCTCTAGCCAACATGCTAAGTTGGTTAAGTGTTTTCTAACCTAACCCCCACCAGTCCGTTTAGTTTAGCATGTTCCATTTTGATTAAGTCTTTAGTTCACTTAATCCTAACAATCCTGACTCAGCCTTAATTGTCTTATTAAGGCCCTGACCTCTCACATTAGACAGGTATTGTTGTGGCTGCCTGTTGCCGGTTGGTTCCGGGAAGTCTTACGCCACAACTCAGTCTAACCTCGGGTCCTTATTGGGCTCCATGTTTAACCTCCCACATTGGATAGGTATTGTTGTGACTACTGGACAGCCGGGCGGTTCCGGGCAGGTTTACATCACAACTCAATCCAACCTCGGGTTAAACACATCGTATTTTCTACATTTACATATTTTGTCTTTCTTCTTTATTTATATGTAAATATTTGCGGCCCATTATTAAGTAAATGGCGTAAAGGTTACACCAATCATGGGCCCAACCCATACTTGAATTTTGGGCCCTTCTGTTTTATATTTTCATTTATTAATTAATTTAGCCCAACGTTATTTTCCCCCGTTTAATACGTTCGTTTATATGTTGGGCTTAACCTTTTTAAGCCCAACTTAGCCATGCGAAAGAGGGGAGGCTTAAAGCGTGATTACATACACAAAAAGGGAAATGTGAGCGCATGAACTTGCAATGTGACGTTGGAGCTACAAAATAGAAACAAGTGTACTTGCATAGTGGTAACATATACTTTGCTCATAAAGCATAGGTGACATGAATCAAAGCATGTAAACTTGTAGTTGAGATAAGAATCTAAATTGGGTATCATTATTGACACATAGTCATAACTACAACATGAACCTATATTTTTATTTAGGCATAATGTCAAACATAAGCATGGCATAAATATTTCTAACATAAGCATGGCATAATGTCAAACATAAGCATGACATAATGTCAAACATAAGCATGGCATAAGTATAGTTAAATTTGTTCACATAACCATGGCATAAATATTTCTAACATGAAATCGTGATTTTTACTTTAGTCATGCAAACTTGCAAAAAGGGATTTTTGAATCTAACCTAGCTATGTACCACATATGTCATCATAAAATTCTTGCTAACAATATAGAACTAACATGGTTTTCAATTATGTAAAATATCAATCATAGCCTAGTCATATTCATAAGTTTGCACATAGGTTTTTCTAGTACAAAAGCATGGCTTAATACATAGACCATGATGCCAAATTATCAACATAATTTCCTATGGATTATAACAACCCAAACTTATTCCAATTACTTCACAAAAATGATGTTTATATAAAAATACACATTATGATGGCATAGTAACAAAATCCCAAACTTGCATGATTTTCAATTCAACAACTACATACATGTAGCTTCAACATAAATTACATATTTTGCGAATATCCAAACGTCATACTTGCATAAAACTACCGCATGTAGTTTTTCATAATAAATAACATAATTCAAGAACATCCAAACGTATATAATATTCCAACGCACAAATATGAATTATTTCATCGCCACAAATCAAGTATACAAACCAACACAATTATTTGTTCATACCAAAATAATACTCTACTTACTATCGTTGTGGCGAATTCTCTAATTTAGGAATTAGAAGATGTGATTCCTTGTTGATTTGATTTGCTTGAATTGCTTTAGGCTTTAGAATTTGCCTCCTAATCCTCTCTCCAATTGGTGGCTACCCCTAGTCGTTCCTCAGCAACATGGCGGCTTTGTTCTTATTTTTTGAATGAATAGATTAGGGTTAGTCTAGGGTTGTTTATATAGAGGTTATAAACTGATTAGGGCCATTGATGTTGCTTGGATTGATCGTAGCCATTCATCCTAAGGAGAGACCAATTAGAGCTTGCCACCTAGCCCTAATGACAAAGCAGACCACAGAAAATCGGCCAAACACAGAATAGGCCAGCCAGGTTGGGCTGGGTTCGACCTGGCTCTGGACCAGGTCGACACCCCTGTCGACAGCCCTGTCGACAGGCCTGTCGACCTGGTTAGACCAGGTCGACACCCCTGTCGACCTGGGTGCGTCAGGCGGGTCTTTTTCCGCCCTGGCCCATTGGGCCCCACTTTGTTTTTCTGAGCTTATTTTATTCTGTTTGAATTTTAAACTTAATTTAAAAACTTCCGAAGGCCATATCTTCTTCATACGGACTCCGTTTTTCGAAAACTCGGACTCTATTTCGCGTATTTTTCCGAGACGAACGCAATGGCGTATCCCGTTTCCCTTAGTTCTTTGATTTCAAATTAATTATACTTTAATTTGTTAATTTCACAGTTATAGAATTTTCGGGGTGTTACACTCCCACCGCCTGAAACCCCGCAACGACCTCCTCCTATCCCTCCCCCTCTGCTTCGACTGGACCCACAACACCCTGGCCCACTGCGCCTGCTGCCGAACTTCACCGCCTCCTCCCGTGGAGCCACCATGTCTCCAGCAAACAAAACCCTAGTTTTTAATGTAAGTTTCTCCAGTTTTATTTACTTAGTTTATTTTATATTTAGGCTAGGAAAAACCGATATTTTAGTAATGATAGAAACTGATATTTTAGTAATGATAGAAACTGATTTTTATGTGTAATAAAAACTGATTTTTATATGATGTGAAGCTTAAGAATATAATTTTTATAATATAGAAAGAATTGATTTTTCATATAGAAAGAATTGATTTTTCATATAGAAAAGAATTGATTTTTCATATAGAAAAGAATTGATTTTTCATTAGGAAAAGAATTGATTTTTTATAGTGATGTAATAGAAAAGGCGAAGTATTTATATTAGAAAAGGCAAAATATTTATTTTAGAAAAGGCGAGATCTTTATGTTGATAGTAGCGATGTAAAAATATAATTTTTATCTATATAGGAGCGGTGTGAAAATAGGATTTTTATATATTGAATAGCGAAGTAAAATTGTGATTTTTACATATGTGGTGACTACGGGCGACGAAAGTGATAAGAGGCGAGAACGACGAAGATTTCTATAAATGAAGTGTCGTGAAGTTGGATTAGCTTTGGTGAGAATTTCTCACTCTTTAATTCTTTTTCTAGTTATATATATATACTAGGATGCAGACGGTGTTTAGTAGCACCCGACACCCGTCATCCACAGACCATGGATGGCTTGTTTGTTTAATTGTTTGGTTGTGTGGTGATTAGATTATTTGGTTTGAATTGAATTGTTTGGTGAATTGAAATTAATTTGATTGATGTGTGAATGGCGTGGGCCTTCACTAGACCGGGGATAAGGCTAGGCCTTGTCCCGTTTCTAGAATTGTGCCGTTATGCCGCCAAAATTTTCTAAAATATGTTAGAAAAATAAAGATAACATTTTATTTAATAAATGAACCGAATAGAATATTCATAGTTTGAATAAAATATTTTGGTCGTTAAAACTATAATTTTTAACGTGAATATGAATAACTAAATATTCATTTACAAACCTGACGGTTTGTTTATGTACACCTATTTGAAGGACATTGATTGGGACGATAAATTTTACACATCGCCCAACTGCACAAATAAAATCTGTGTTAGATTGTTTGAAACCCCACACGGGTATTGGGATGATATTTGACGTACACTAATCCCAATAATTAGTTGTACGTCGATCGATTGATTGACAGGCTGCTATAAGCGTTGAATATCTATATTTGATGCTGATACAGTGTAGAATGCACTTTGGATGATGGTTGATTATTCATCGTTGTTGATATATACATGTGTTGCAGAAAATCCATATAATTAACATTATATGGTAATTGTTTGGGCCTCATTCCAGTTTTGAAATAGAAATATTTGAAATGAAATATTTGAATAGAAATATTTGAAAAAGAAATATTTGAAGTAGAATATTTGAAAATTGAAATATATGAAGCCGCGTTGATAAATTGATGCCATTATGACGTGAACGATATTTATATCGATTTTATTCAAATTGAATTGAATTGAAAACGAACTGAAATTGAATTAGAAATCAATTTGAATTGAAATCAATTTGAAATAGATTTGAAATGAATTTGAAATGAATTCGAATAGAATTGAAATCGTTTTAAAATGAATTCGAATAGAAATTGAATAGAAATGAATTCGAATTGAAATTGAATTGAATTGACTTGAAAACGAACTGAAATTGAATTAGAAATCAATTTGAATTGAAATCAATTTGAAATGAATTTGAAATGAATTTATATTGGAATATTCAATTTTGATTTGAAATGGAATATGAAGTTGAAACCATTTTGAAAACGAATTTTAAACCGATTTATAAAACACGTTTTTTAAAAGGAAATCGATGAAGTATATATTATATATTATAAATATAATATAATGGCCCGAATAGAACGCGCCGCGCCGCGGCAGTTCACGAATTTCGACCATTGACTTCGAACGGATATTACGGGAGATCCGACCGTCGGATTCTCCTAAAACCGGAACCGTTGGGTTCGTATCGACAAGAGCTTTCTAATGGATATTTGAAATTTGAAATCTAACAGTTGGATTCGGAATTATGTCCAAATCAAATTTGAAAAAGGTCGCTGTAAGTGCAGTTCGATGGCCGTTGATGGAAATCGACTGTACGGGCCTTGATAAAATTATTAAAAATAGTAGTAATTTGTGTAAAATCATAAGAAAGGATTGGGATGGAAAACTCCATATTTGAAAAGATAAAAATAGATTTTTATCAAAATGAACTAGTTTTGAACTAGAATTATAATTCTATTTATTTTTAAATAAATAAATTGAATTTGAAAAGGGTTTTAAAAATAACCAGAATTTCCAATGATTGCATTGGAGTGGATTTGAATCGAAATTGTCTTCGAAATATTTCGATGTTGGAATTCGTGATTATACAGATGTTGTTATGGAAATTTGAAAGACATATATTTACATCGTTATTTCCAATACGACATTTGTTAATCGTAGAATTTGATATTGAATATAAGCCGATATATTTTCTATTCAGAGCCTTGTATTGAATATCAAATGTGATTTGGGTTTGTCGTGAATGGTGTCTTCATTAACACTGTTCTTGAACCCAGTTGAGAAAAGATTAAATCTTTTTATTTAGATTTAATGAAGTGTACCAATTAAATGATATTTAATTGGAATTGAATTCGAATTAATTTTGGGTTTATTGTGAGCAGTGTTTTAAATAACACTTGTTCTTTAACCCAATAATTAATGGAATGTGATTTTGAGGTTTATCGTGAACAGTGTTTTTAAATGACACTGATTCTTTAACCCCGTTAAAGATTAAAACTAAGTGGAGTTTTAATGAATCTTTAATTAGATTGAAAAGATCGAGAATGGAGTATCACCAGTTTTACTCCAGGCGATAGTTAAATCTTTAATTAGATTTAAACGTGAAATGGTAATTGGATTTACCGATAACACCGTGGTGTTAGATATGAAGTATAACCAGTTTTACTTCATGGGATGAATAGGTTTGGATTGGGAAATTAAAACAAATGATTACTTCGGTAAGGTTCGCTAATCCCGGCTAGTTTGAATTGATATTCAAAAATAGATTAAAGAATAAATTGTAATGATTAATCTTTGATAAAATTAATGGGAACCTTTCCCTATGAATGTGAAATTTAGAAACTAACTGTCGGTTAGCTAAGCAGAATGGTTTTCTGAATATTGATCTGATGTTGGTTTCGGCCTTCGGGGTTAATATTTGGGGAATTATTCTCTTGATTAATTTACGGTTAGTGACTGATGAATTGGAATGAGGCGTATGTTGTGTTTGTGTAACACTTATTTAAAATATACGCGAGTTATTCGGGAAGACCGGGTTTATCCCATTCTAAATAACTGATACGACGATAAGTCGAAGATGAAGACGGTGGTTGAAGACCGGAAGTCTTCACGTCGTTTGGGTGATTACGGATGATCTTGATTGGGCTGTACACCCAAGAAGATGGAAACAGTTGGTGGTCGTCCAGATGTACATGGAGATCGATGGATATGCGGGGTACTAGGTGCCTCCGATTTCGTTCAGACCCAGAACGGACTTGTAAATGGACTGTGTGTCTGACATTGGATTTTAGTCCGTGTGATTGATCTCTATTAAATATATATCTGTTTGGCAGCGGAGAATTTATTCTCTTGCTTAACGCCCTTCTCTGAGACGTACGAGCTCAAGGGTTATATATTGATGGATATCAAACGCATGGAGTGAATTGCCTGTGTGGCATGCCTAAGTGGAAATTGATCGAGGCTTCTGTTGAAAAGCAAAGTCTTGTGGTGATGATCAAAGCACGGCCTTTGTGGCGTAGCTTTGTGTAACGTTTACTTCGCGAGTTTCACACCCGGTATGAACCAAAAACGGGAGACGGACCTCAGGGAGGGCATGCGTTTCTTTCTAGTTTGAAGTGGCGTCAGTGGTTTTACACGCCCTGACGAGTTTGACTTATGTGGTTGTTGCTGTTGCGAGGCGCCTCGGTTATATCAGTTTCGGCCGATGCATTCTGGTCGGCAGACGGACCAGACTTACACCCCATAGGGTGGGGAAACGTAGTGTTCAGGCATAATAATCCACATCGGTCGACCGGCCCTGACGATCCAAGGCTTGCCTGCGCGCTTGCCTGAGACATGGGCTAGATTGTCTCGAATCGGTAAAGGACGATCCCTGGTCTCGGTTCATAGATGGAAACCCAATTTCCAAATACATGATTTTGCTGTTTTAATTGTAGAACTAGTATGGTGACATGATATATGGTACCCATGCCACCTATGATTGATACTTGTTATTTGAAGTTGTTTTATACACTATGCACTTATTATAGTATCAAATGATTTGTTTTAAACGTATCAAGCATTCTTTGGCTGTTATAAGGGAAAACCCTATCCCCCGGCTTGCGTTACATTATGTGATAGGACCTGGGTCTTATAACAGCTTCATTTTTCTTTATTTAGCATTGCGCTGTTTGTTTTATGCACTGGTATTCTTGGAAGGAAACCCATTCCGTGTTATACGGCGTGGTCCCTTGATTTACCTAATTTTAAAAACAAAGATTAATAAATGTTTTTAGTTCTCACACCAGTCACATGACTGACTTGGAGTTTATTGTTTTAACCTAAACTCTGGGTGCCCCTATTTTAACACGGGCAGCTAGTAGTTTTGGTTTTGCAGATTTATATTCACAGGATCCTGGTTTACAGCTGGAACGATATCCGGAAAGCTTTGTATCCGTATATCTCTTCTAGTTGTGTATTGTATTATTTTCCGCTGCTATGTATTTAAATGTAATTTAAATCTCTGATATTTCTGTGTAATATTCATTTATACTCTGTATATTCTTGTATTCTGATTTATTGTTGTAATAACAATGAAATGTTCTTCCGTCTGCGTTCTTTTGTGGCTTGTTCTCGAACTATCCGCTCTTTCCTTTATGGGGAAGTAATGGGTCTTCACACGCAGTCCTCTTACTCTTCACGGGAATGTAATGGGCGCTTTTAGTAAGTCTATCTACTAAAACCCAAATCCCCATATTACCCTTCCTTGATCTTGGTAATCCATCTACAAAGTCCATCGAGACACATTCCCACTTCCATAGTGGAACCTCCAATGGGTGAAGCAACCCACCGGGTTTCTTTTGCTCCGCTTTTACTTGTTGGCACACCAAGCATCTAGCAACATACTCGGCCACATCCCTCTTCATACCAGCCCAAAAGAAAACTTGATTCATGCCTTTGTACATCTTGTCCCCGCCGGGATGAATGGTCATCTTCGAATGATGTGCTTCGTCAAGAATAGCCTTCCTTAAACCTTCGTCTCAGGGTACACAAAGTCTACTATCCCTACGTAACCATCCCTTATAATCCAGGGTATACCTACGGAGATGGCTTGATGACTCCCCTCTTTTGAGCTTTTCTGCTAACTCAACCAACTGTGGGTCGTCTCCCTTACCAATCCGTCCCAAAAGCGTAGGTATGACCTCCAAGGATGCTAGCAAATCGGGTACAAATTCAACGGAAGGTCTAAAGTCAAACATAGAGATGAATTCTAAGTTTCGCCGCTCAACAAACAATAGGCTCAAGGACAACCTTTTACTACTTAAGGCGCCTGCCACCACGTTACCCTTACCAGGGGTATATGTTATTTCGAAATCGTAGGACGCTAATAACTCCATCCACCTTTGCTGCCTTAAGTTCAAGTCCTTCTGAGAGAATAAGTATTTTGAAGATTTGTGGTCAGTGAATAATTCGAATTTCTCCCCAAGAAGGTAATGATGCCAAGACTTAAGCGCGAAAACAATTGCGGCTAACTCTAGGTCATGTGTAGGGTAATTTTTCCCATGCACCCTTAACTGCCTTCCACCATAGGCTATTACCCTTCCCTCTTGCATTAAGAGTGCGCCTAGACCTGTCCCACAAGCATCGGTATAAACAGTAAACGGCTTACTCCCGTCTGGCAACACTAAGACTGGGATTGAAGTCAAAGCTCTCTTCAAACGTTGGAACGCATCATCACAATCCACGTCCCATGTGAAAACTAGGTTCTTCTTCGTCAAACGTGTTAATGGAGCTAATATCTTTGCGAAGTGTTTGATAAACTTCCTATAGTAGCCGGCCAACCCCAAGAAACTATATACTTCGGTAGCATTTTTAGGAACCTTCCAATCTTGGATGGCCACCACCTTCACGGGATCCACAGTTATCCCTTCTTTGGAAACCACGTGCCCTAAGAATCGCACTTCCTCTCTCCAGAAGTGACACTTAGTAAATTTAGCTTTAAGGTTATGCGCTCATAGAGTCTCCAACACTTCCCTAAGATGTAGGGCATGCTCTTCTTCATTCTTAGAAAAGATCAAGACGTCGTCTACAAAGATCACCACAAATCTATTGAGGTACTCCCTAAACACTCTACTCATCAAATCAACAAAGTATGCGGGGGCGTTTGTCAAACTGAAGGGCATCACTAGCCATTCATAGAAACCATCCGGAGTCCTAAAGGCAGTCTTGTCAATGCTATCCTCGGCCACTCTCAACTGATGGAAACCAGTGGCTATGTCCAACTGCGAAAACACTGAGGCGCCAACTAACTGATCGAAGAGATCGTCAATCCTCGGCAGTGGGTGTCTGTTTTTCTTAGTAAGTTTATTAAGTTCTCTATAGTCCACACAAAGTCTAAGGGACCCATCCGCCTTTGTGGCAAACACTACTGGAGCACCCCACTCCGATATACTACGTCTTATGAACCCCTTCTCAAGCAACTCCTTCACTTGATTATTGAGTTCCCTCCTTTCACGAGGAGCCATGTGGCGTACTGGCAAAGATACTGGTTTTGCATTATCCACAAGATATATTCAAAAATCTATCTCTTGCTTCGGAGGCAAGACCTTCACCTCCTCAAATACATCCGAGTATTCTCGGACCACTCTAACAGATCGTAGATTCTCCACAGACGCGTCAAGCGATTCTAGATAACTTAGCATAACGGAATTTATGGGATTACAAAAGATTTCGAGAGTATTGCCAAGGCGAGTCATGAGCCTAACTACTCTCCTTTCACAATCAAGAACGGCCCCATTTCTGGATAACCAATCCATTCCTAAAATTAGCCCATAGCCCGTGAAGCCCAAAACATAAGCATCACATATAAACTCAACGCTAAGTATAGAAATTTTCAAATCCAAACACATCATGGACAAATAAGCTGAGCCCCCAATTGGATTCGAAACAACTAAGGGATCCTCTACTAAACTGGTGTTTAAGTGCAGTGATTCAACTAATGATGTAGAGATAAACGAATGCGATGCGCCTGAATCGAATAAGGTACGGATAGGATGATCAAACAGAAAAACTAAGCTTTCAATGGAAATAGTTCTACCTCGTTCTTGTAGCGGTCGTACCGCGAGAGCTTGAACTTGTCCCCTTGGCTGCCCTGGTGCCATTAGAGCCTATACCTGTCCTCCTGAGGTAGACCCTGCCCTCTGCCTCTTCATTGGGAAGTCCTTCACTAGATATCCCGCTACACCACATTGAAAACAGCCAGTCTTCTTTTTCTTTCGGCAATCCTTGCTGAGATGGACTGTTGTGCCACAGTTAAAGCATCTTTTCTTTCCTTTGCCATTATTGTCTTTACCACCCTTCTTGTTTTGTTGTTTTGATTTCTTCTGATCCCCTTTCTTCTCGGGTGCCTTATTAGCATTAGCGCCTTTCTCCTCGTGCATGAGTGCCATGTCTACTAGCTTCTCAAAGGTGGCCCGCATAGGGATGTGGGTCATAGCCAACCCCTGCAATGGCTCATTCAATCCATTAACGAACCTCAGAGCCTTCTTCTCCTGCGTGTTCACCAAGTCCAAGCCAAACCTTGCTAACTGATTAAATTTGTTGACATATTCTTTCACTGATGAGCTTCCTTGCTTTAATGTCAAGAACCTTTCCATATATAGATTCTCTTCTGCCCTTGAGAGAAACTTTGCCTCAAACCTACGTCTGAAATCCGCCCAAGAATCAACTGGACGCTCCCCATTAGTGACCTCCCACCAAAACGAGGCCTCTCCCTTCATTAACCAAGCAGCTAATATGACTTTCCTCCCTCCTTCTACTTCAAATATTTCTAGCAATTCTTCCACCTCCTTAAGCCAAGCTCTAGCTTCCACAATCGTTTCTGACCCTTGAAATGGTTTTCCACCCATAGCCTTAAATTCCTTGCACATCTTTGAAAAAGTATCAGCGCGAGGAGGGGGAGGAGGAGGTGGAGGAGTGGGTGCAACTGGTGGTGAAGGAACATTGGCTGGACCCGCAGTGGCCCTAGCCTCTAATAACCTCCTATACCATCCTGGTATTGTTACACCCTCCAGAAGGTTAAGATCTTCTGCCATGCTGAAACGAAAAAGGAAAGATTCAAAATGGAGAATTCGAAAGATAAAGATATATGGCTATTGGGGATTATGTTTTTCATAAAAACTTTCCTCTTTAAATTACTCATCAAGACATGTTTTTGAAAACACTTCTTCCAAAAATACTTTAGAAAAATAGTTTTTCTAAAAAAATTATCTGTTCTGGTAACCTTAAGCTCTGATACCACGTGTAACACCCCGCGTCCATTAATGTCACTCACAAAGGGAATGCATTAACTTCCATGGAGGTTTTAAGTGAATATAGAATAGAAAAATTACAACAAGACAGATAATAAGTAGTACTTCGAAATCTAAAACTTTATTTCATTGCAGCGGAAATTAAACATGTTTGTTACATCATAAAACCATAAATCAGAGTCAAGTACAATATCCATCTTGATGAAAAATTTTACATAATCTCATTACATAAATAGCCATTAAAGAAGATAACAAGCTGGACTTTACTTCAGCGGTCCAAGCTTTCCAAAAGAGAGAATAAGCAATTCAATCAGACTCCACTAGAGCTGGGTCCACCCTGAGGACCTAGAGTGGGAAAAAGGATAGAAATAGAGGGGGTCAGACATAAAGTCTAGCGAGTATGATAATTCTAACAATACTATTATCAAAATAGACTAAGGCATAAGCTGGAAAACAAGGAAATGTTTATGAACTATTGGGTATGGAAGAGCAGATAAAGAAAACGTTAAAGGCACACCTAATTACTAACGAATAATTACTACACTGCACCACACCAGTCACCCTAAAGGTTGATCCCACTTGCTTTACTTAGAAATCTTATAAAAAGCTTTGTGTACCCCTAGCTGGCTACATAGGTGCCGCCTGCCCCTATCTCCTCAAGGTGTACCCCACTACCCATTTGCGATCGGCTCCCTACTCGTAGGTAACCGTGCTGGCCCCACAGTGGGGTGTATCACTCACCTAAAGTGGCAACCCGATACAACTTGAGGATGCACAGCTTATACCTACACGATGCAATAACGTCTTACCTACCAGCCCGGCTCCACACACGCATATGAAACCCGTTGGACTTGCGTTGCCACCGCTAACCCGTTTGGCCTCTTATAGTCAAGCCCAGTATGCGTGTCCCGTCCTTGACATGGGTCGAGCCCACAAAGATACGTTTGGGTTACTGGTTGAAATGGTCCCCCAATTACTTACCACAAGCTATCCTCCTAAGATTGTCCCCACTAGAATATCCCACTTAACCCTCTTAGTCATGTTTATTTACATGTGTGTTTGGTTAAGTCTTACTAATCTTATTTCTAATGCCACTAAAGGCACCCACTAGATTCCTCATGCCACCCAAGGCACCTATTTAACCCCTATGTCCCACTTCACATGTTTACCTGGTTAAGTATTTCTTAATTCATTGAGGCCATAACCTCATAAAGACCTCTCACAGTAGATTGGCATTTATGGCAGCTGGATTCGCCGGGCGGGTCCGGGCAGTCTTACACCATAAAAGAGTCTAACCTCGTGTCTTTACAACTGTTATGCTTTAATTTGGGCCTAGGACCTCTCAAATTGGGCTGACATTTGTGACTACTGGATTCGCCGGGCGGGTCCGGGCAGTTTTACGTCACAAACGAGTCCAACCTCGTGTCCTAAGCAATGATTAACACTTATAATCTTTTACACCAGTTTTAAATATATCCCTATTCAAATCATTAATTAATTCCAATTTTAATGATGTCCATAATTGACCCAATTATGGCCATCCACTTACGGTATGCAAAATCATATCAATTACACCCCAATTTCTTAATATTAAATCCTTAATATTACCCCTACCCCACGTTATACGTTCGCTTATTCAATGCAAAATATACGTTAGACTCGAATAGTTTAACTCATAGCACAAAGATAAATTATCACAACATATAGACAAATAAAATAGATATAATCATAATAGGGGTGAAACTTGCATAAAACTACACATGTCATGGATCTAAAGGTGTCAACTTGTTTGGTTAAATGTCACAACTTACATAATATGATCATAACCCAAGTTCATGTATAAACTTGCATATGTGGTTCATTGTAACACCCCGCAAATTCTATAACTGTGAAATTTACAAATTAAAGTATAATTAATTTGAAATCAAAGAACCAAGGGAAACGGGATACGCCATTGCGTTCGTCTCGGAAAAATACGCGAAATAGAGTCCGAGTTTTCGAAAAACGGAGTCCGTATGAAGAAGATATGGCCTTCGGAAGTTTAAGAATTAAGTTTAAAATTCAAACAGAATAAAATAATTAAAAATCGGGCCCAATGGGCCAGGGCGGATAAACACCCGCCTAGGCCACCCAGGTCGACTGGGTTGTCGACCTGGGCTACCCTTGTCGACAGGGCTGTCGACAGCCCTGTCGACAGGGGTGTCGACCTGGTCGAGCCCAGCCAACCTGGCTGGCCAGGTCTGTGTTTGGCCGATTTTCTGTGGTCTGCTTTGTCACTAGGGCTAGGTGGCAAGTTTTAATTGGTCTCTCTATCGAATGAATGGCTACGATCAATCCAAGCAACATCAATGGTCCTAATCAGTTCCTAACCTCTATATAAACAACCCTAGACTAAACCCTAATCTATTCATTCAAAAATAAGATCATAGCCGCCATGTTGCTGAGGAACGACTAGGAGTAGCCACCAAATTGGAGAGAGGATTAGGAGAAAGATTCTAAAGCTTAAAGCAACCTAAACAAGTCAATTCAACAAAGGAATTTGCGTCTTCAATCCCTAAATTAGAGAATTCATCACACCATTGTAAGTAGAGTATTACTTTGGTATGAATAAACAATTGTGTTGGTTTGTATGCTTGAATTGTGGCAATAAAGTTATTCATATTTGTGCGTTCTTATCAATTTGAATATTATATACGTTTGGATATTCTTGAATTATGTTATTCATGTTATAAAGAACTACATGCGGTAGTTCTATGCAAGTATACGTATGGAATATTTCACAAATTATGTAATCCATGT
>JASFAX010004694.1:0-38664 GCA_030737875.1 Allium sativum | reverse complement strand
TCTGTAAGCCATGAAACCCAGAACATATGTGTCGCATTCAAATTCAACGCCTAAACGGAAATCCTCAAACCCCTACATATCATGGATAAATGACTCGTCCCTCCTATGGGGATTGAGACTATAATGGGATCAGAAACAATACTAGTACTTAAGTGCATATTTTCTACTACTAAGTTGGATATGAATGAGTGGGAAACACTAGAATCAAAAAGAATTATTATAGGAGAGTCTATAAGAGAAATAAAACCTTCAACCGTGACTTTCCTCCCCCGGTCTTATCCATATGTCTCTAAAGCGTTAACTTCCCCTCCAGACGTTCCAGCCTTCTGTCCTTGTCTCTGAGAGCACTGTCCCTTGAAATGTCCAACTTGACCACAATGAAAGCAAGCATTCTTTTTTTTTCTACAGTCTTTCACAAAGTGTCCTAAAGCACCAAAACCACGACATTTCACTTTCATTTTGAACTGAGCTTTTTCGGGCTTTCCTCCTTTCTTGTTCTTATTAGACCACCGTTTCTTCTTTTCTGCCTTGGGCTTACCTTCCTCTTTTCTTTCTTCCTTATTTCCTTCTTTGTTTCCTTCTTTTCCATCCTCGTGCATTAGGGCTATGTCTACTAGTTTTTCAAAGGTTTCTCCCATTGGTACATGTGTTAGTAATTCGAGCAGTTGGTTTAATTCCTTAGCGAACCTCAAGGCCTTTCATGAGGAGTATTTACTAATTCCAATCCAAATCTTGCTAGTAAGTTAAAAGTGTTGATATACTCCTTTGTAGTCATGCCCCTTGTTTTAAGTTCAGAAATTTCTCCACTTGCATTCCTTCTTTGGTTTGTGATAAGAATCTGGCCTCAAAGGTAACTTTAAAGTTATCCCAAGTAGCTACATCTGGTCCGGCTTGAACTATTTCTCACCAGCATGATGCTTCATCTTTAAGCTGAAAAGATGCTAACTGGACTCTTCTCCTATCATCGAGTTTTAACAAGTTGAACACATGATTCGTTACTTTTAACCAATTTCGTGCTTCTACAAAACTATCGGTCCCACGAAAAGGTTTACCTCCCATTGCGTTGAAGTCTTTGCAAAGCTTAGGAAAGTTGATTACGGGAGGAGGAGGAGGTGCTACTGCGGTTGCAGCTGGGGGAGGGACATTCTCTTGTACCCCTACAAGCATCGTAGCTTCTATGTATCTACAAAACGATGTGGGTATGGGAATGCCCTCAGGGAAGTTAGGAGCCCTAAACATGCTGAAAAAGGACAAAATAGGAATTTAGAAAGAGAATCGAAGGAATATTGTAAATAACTTGATGGGACATGCTTTTTCAAAAATCACTTTTTTTATAAACCCTTTATTTTGAAAACATTTTCACAAACTTTTCCTTTGATCTTGTAACCTTATGCTCTAATACCAAATGTGACACCCCATGTTTGTAAATGTCACTCTAATGAGAATGCATTAAGTTTTGTGAAGTGCAATAAGTAAACAGTAACTAAACGTACAAGACAAATATAAATAATGCAACGGAAAAAGTAGAACTTTTTATTAATCAAGAAAAAAAACATTTCAAACTCAAAGTTACAACATCATATTTTCTCAAATACTCAAAAGTAATTTGTCTCATAATCATAGTACAAGAAAAACCATAACAATATCCCTCAAGTGTCATTACAATAAGCAAGAATAAACTGAAGAAAATACTTGAAAAAGGAGAGTTATCCAAGTCCAAGCAGAATCACGATCTCAACTATTGACCACTCCCACTCTGAGGACCTGGGGGGAAAAGTAAGGGAGAGAAGGAAAATCCAAGAAGGGTCAGACAAAAATTCTGGCGAGTTCTAGTAATTTCTGGCATATTTACACGAAAAGGTGTCAAGACAGATCAATGATACTGGAAGAGAAAGTACAGTAGAGCATATATATATATATACACACGCAAGAGGTAAACGAGATGCCAAACAAGATAAAAGTAGATTAACTTTCTCATTCATATCCCAAGAGTCAAACTAATTGCACCAACATTACTAGTATTAATCATGATTCGATGTTACCCTAATTACTAACTATGCGATCGACTCCCTATTACCCGAATATTCTATGTTAGCCTCGGCCGTAGGGTGTATCAACCCCTAACCCAACAACTTATAGAACACAGCCATATATGTAGATGTTACTTGTGGCTTAATTTCCTATAGTCGGACCCATGCATGCTCATGTCTCTATGGAATACTCCCTGTACACCCCCAAAACCTTGAACCTCTTATAATCGAATTCAGTAAAGTGTTATTTGACCCCTACCTAGTATGGGGACCCTACTGAGATACCAATAGGGATACTGACTGATATGGGTTCCACACAACTTGGCACAAGATAAACCTTAGGCGTGTGTCCCCGTGTACCTAAGATTTAAGAGTCCCGACAACCTGATACAACAACTAGACTTGGGACCTCATTAGCTTATTAATTATGGGTGTAACTTAGCAAGTTTTAAGTCCATTAATAAGCTTGGTTGTAAAATTACATTTATCTAAATGTTATTAGTGTACAACCCTTTTCCCTAACAAGCACCTGCCCAATTGTTCAATTAGAGTTACAGTTTACCTAGTTTTTCACATCTGGTACTATTCTATTCTTACATGCCATAATTAATATCACAATAAGTCCAATTTGATTGATTATCATGTGCATGTTCTTCCTAACATGTAGTTAACCCAACTTTAAAAGAATAGCATGTAATTACCCCAAATATATTAACATGTAATTTTCCAAATCTAATAAGTTAACATGTAATTATCCTAATTCTTAAAGTCAAGGGTTCTAGTACATAATATACCCTATTTCCCCCATTTATGTGTCATTACCTAATTATTCTAATTTATGTCCATTGTACGCAATTAACATAATAGCCTAGGCTTGAGTAGCCTAGGTACTGCGTAGAATAAAAAGGAAAAAGGGAGAAACATATCTTAGACTGAGTAAAATGGCATATAGAAAGACTATAAATAAATGAAAGGCGTAATAGGGATAAGGAATATTAAAGTTCATAGTATAACTTCTAGATCATGTATAAACATATATAGGGATTATTTTAGGCACTGTTTATACCAGATCCAATCTTACTTACTTTTAAATCTTTTTAAATAATCAAATCTAAAAATCACATAGAACTTGCTGTGGGACTTGGTGAAGAATCTGAATACACTACTGAAGAAAATGTCCACTTTATCTTGTATTAGTGTAGGGCATTTCGAATTGTCCTTGTTAATATATATTTAGGCAGCACCTTGGCAATTCTATGCACATATTTATCTTAGAAAAGATTTGGAGAAGAAGGAGGAAGAAATGGTTTTGTGTAGTGTAGAACAAATGAAGTTACATGCCATTATATAGACTACCTAGGATAATCCATCACTGTTAGATTTAGGGTTTTAATCTAGTCTGTACACTCAGTGCCGAGTTAGCAATGAATAAAGCCACAAAACAGTCCAGGTTTGATGGACGAATCTGCCCAGATCTGTTGTGGCTGACCCTTGAGTCGACCCCTGGACCGACCCTTTGGTCGACCTAGGCTAAGCGTGGGTCGGCCCACAATGGGCTTGTTTCTCGCTCATTTTTCCCACCTCATTTGTTTGGTTTTTTTGGGTTTTATGTTATATTTTCATATAAGCTCCTTATATGTATACAAACTTCTAAGGTTCATAACTTCTTCATACATTATTCATTTTACGCAAATATGGGGTATATCTAAACCAGAATTCTGGGACGAACGCAACGGTAAATCTAGCGTCGCTTAATTCTGAATATCTAATTAAGTTATACCAAAATTATCATCTTAATGTATGGTTATAGTGTATTAAATTTGTGGGGTGTTACATAGCATGGCTATGTAAGATATTCCCATTAGGGTGAATTTTCATCATCTAGAGAA
Organism: Allium sativum; assembly: GCA_030737875.1. Taxonomy (NCBI): domain Eukaryota; kingdom Viridiplantae; phylum Streptophyta; class Magnoliopsida; order Asparagales; family Amaryllidaceae; genus Allium; species Allium sativum. Next base: position 34,745 of record JASFAX010004694.1, on the reverse strand, counting down.
ATTTCACTTGTTCCTTCTTCTGTCGTTTGTGTATGCTTATGGGAAACAATTGTGATCACAACTGTGGGTGAAAATATATCCGATACACTCGAGTTGAATGAGTGGTCGATCATGTGTGCCCGGGTTGCGAGATGTTCTTGTTAAACCCCAGTGTATCCTCTCTAGAGTACACTGATCGGGAGGTGGTCCAACACATTGTCATGTTGGAATCCAAACTCCAATAGAAGATGTACTTTTTTAGTTGTAAACCAACTATGTAAGAAAGTGAGATGCAAGCTTTTCAGCTATATTCCTATTTATTTGTGGATTGATAGAAACTATTATAATATCACTGGACTTTGATATAAAAAGTATTTTGGGTATCGTAAGGTAAAAATACGTGCCATGTTTATGTGTGGTCGTATCTTACGAGTTCTACTCTTTCAAGGGATTTTCTAAAGTTAACCAAGTTGTTTGTTGTTAATTTTATCACTAAAAGTATTAATCCAAACTGATCCGGATTGATTGTGCTTTGCTTCAAATGCGCTCGGGTCAACCGCGTATAATTCCAGGATAGGTATTGTTTAGAGCTTCATGAGATGAGCTGGAGTCGAGATGTATTCCCGTATTTTCTGGCATTAACTTATTTATGTTGTGTGTCTTGTATTAATCAGATTTTATAATCTGATTTCTTTGTGTACTTTGATGGTGTATCATATATATAAACAATTTTCTCTTTGTGTAAAGAGTTTGATATATTATATTTTATTCGTTCCATTGTGAGATTCTATCCTACTCTGATTCTGTAGTATTAACGTTCTTTTTCTTCTTCTATTATAATATTTCATTCCTTCTTCTTCTCATCCTCTAACATTTTTCTCCTAAAGATTCGTAATTCCACGCAATTTGGGTTAGACATGAGTTGTAATTAGTCCACTCAGAGGGTATGGATTTGCGGACCTTTACACTCTTAATATTTTGTACTTGCAAGTGGTTATCTAACTTGATGATATGTGATTGTGTAGTTGTTATCGTTAAAACCAAAGAGGTAAGGTTCTAACAAAACAATTATTCTGAAGCAATGAAACATGATAGAGCGTCTAATTAGGCTTCAATAAAAATTATGGTCAAGACAAGACTTTCCAATGGTAAAACAGTCACCTAAATATTCAGCAAAAATGATGAACATGCAAAACATCCCCAAGAACTACATCCCTAAATATTAAAATGATACGACTAAATATGAATTAAATAGAATTATTTTAAGATTATCTGGTACGTAAAATACAGGTCGTTACATGCATATCAGCTCGGAACAACTATGGATTTGGGTATGGAATGGATGTAAATTACATAAATGATATGGCAAGATCGTGGATTTAGTTATTGGTTTGAGGTGACCGTGGAACTTATGAATGGTCAGGAGATATCATGGACTATGGGTTTAGTACCTATGACAATAAAAAACATAACTTCCACTGTAAGATATGTTTTAAGGGGTAAAAATTAACCCTTTTTTACAAGTCCGTTACGCGATGGAGTCGGGACAAACATTAAGACAGACAGTCCAGAGAGATGATCGGATCGCTTGGAAATCGAGTATGGATAATGGCATGAATCTATAAGCAATTGTATTTTCTCAAAAAACAATCTAGAATTGGTTAAGTATGAATGAAATTCTAAATAAACATAGGGATTGTTATGGATCTGAAGCGCAGGAATACCTACTTCAAATTTCAATGTAATAAAGAACAAAACTTGAAGACGACGGGAATACTTGATGCACTGAGCTTAGGGACACAAAAGGGCATAAACGGGAGATCCCATCAGGCAGCGACAACACTCGATTGGTGCAGCCCTTAGGGTTGGTACCGAGGTCCCCATAGGGATTAGTATTGATTCCTCGAAGGATAGATCGTGCCCCTCTTCTCATGACTTTTTCCATTCATTGCTTTGGGTTTTATTCCAAGACTTTGGGTTGATCCATGGTCTTTATCATTTATAAATACTACAGAATTAGCGCTGGAAAAAAGGATCTTCCCTTAAAAGCAACGTCGAATCTTTGTCATTTGAAGAAACAACTATACTCCTCTTCTCCTTACATTCATATAAACAAACAACTATACCTGTAATCAATGATATAACACTACGCCAAAAATTGAATCAGACGACAGATATCCACCATTGTTTGATTGCATATCTTCTGTCGCTAAATCCCGTGTCGTCTCATTCTAGATCAGACCACAGATATAACCCGTTGTCTGATTTGAATTAGAGTAACATATAAAAACATAGTTATGTGTTGTTTGATATGGTGTTCTTGTTTTATAGATAGTTGTGATGAATATTATATGTTGTCTTAAAGCTAATACAATAACTATTTTACGTTATCTTAACAAAATGCACATTTCCACTAATTTTCACAACCGTCTTCTTACAACAGACAAATGTTTTTTTAAAGCATTAACATAACTCAAATCAATTTTTGTATGTGTTGTTCCTTCTCAAGTGAAATGACATAAAACAACTTAACTAACACAGAGCAATTCAGTTAACACAACAGTTCAGATAACACAGAGCAGTTTAGATTTCTACTGCATATAGACAATACTAAACAATATCAACATCGACACTAAATCCAAATACATCCTACGAGCATCAGTTCAAAATGAACTACACAAACTAGGAAATTGAAACCATATGTACATAAAATTCAACAAAACCAACATTGGCAAAGCTGACTAACAAGGGTTCAATTGGCAGTCACATATAGAATTCAGGCGCTATGATTATACAAAGTTGTAGACATGTGTAGCCTATTCCACCCGCATGACATCAATATTTATTTGTGAAAAAATACTGTTTACACTCTTCTTTTACATCAACAAATAGTAAATTCAAAGGTTAATTTTACCTGGCATGTACCTCGATACATGCCTATATACAAGTATGGCAGTGCATGAGTTTTAAACGACCTAACATTAGTGTTTAAGGAAAAACCAACTAATCATGCAACAACCATTTCAAAGTGTCTAACAAGGTCATACAATGAGACCACAGACACATGAAAATGGTCGTGACTAGTCTGTAAGGAAGAAAGTCAGTAAAGATTTGTGCCAACAGCGTATCATAAATGAGTAGTACAACGGACAGTAGCGCATATAAGTCTAGTAAACAGTGGTAAGGCCTAAGAAACAAGGAGAATGATTAGATCACATTACAGACATCGCATAAAGTGGCAACAAGACATGTGCATTTTAGAAATCAAATTTGCACAAGATATTAGATGTGAACAATTGTGCCATGCAGGTGTATACGCCATGTTAATGGATGACATTTGGAGTGCAACACCTATCATTGCAACAACCATGATTTACACTTAAATAAACAGACTATAGTACATGTCAATTATTTATATAAAAAATATACCCACATGAAAGTGCAATATTGGACAGAAGAAAATTTCATAATGACATGGTGCACCAACAACGGACACGACATGACTTCAATAATGGCGGCGACACAGCATAATAATGGATGAAACAAGGGAGTAGTGTACTTGAAGTATATTTATCAAAACACAAGGATTCAGTATGCAAGACACACACACACACATGCACACACACACATATATATATACGTATGTATTATGTATATATATGTGTATATATATAAATGTATGTATGTATGTATGCATGTTCATATATATATTTATGTATGTATATTTATATTTTACCATAGCAGTCCATAGTTGATTCTTGTCTCCTACGATATCTTTCATGTAGCGCATAACTCACAATCCACACATCAAATGACCTCTCTATTTAGGAGCTCCCTGAAGTCATTATAGATATCAAGCAAACATATAATTCAATCACTCATGTTGTGGGAAAAGTTATGACCATAACTTTTTCAGCTCAGACTTTATTTTTTTGAGTATATATATGTAGGTCATCGGTTTTAAATCGCATTTTTGGACCAGCAAATGTCAAAATTTTGGAAAATGCTACAAATGAACCTTTTTGGAATGTGTAAAATCATCAAAAACCGACAAAGCATTTAAAAGTTATGCTAAGTTTTGTTCAGCTTAAATTTTCACGAAGTGTAAATGTAGTTCAGCTTTGCAAAATCAAAAATTTTGCCTAATAAATCTCAAAACGTTACAAAATACTTAAAATTAAAATAATAGATTGTGTTCTTTACTTTTGGGAGTGTCTATAATTGTATGAATTAGACAAATCAATCAACAATTATGATTAAATGAATTTCTACTATGCATGCATATAAAAATAAAATAAACCACCTATAAAATACTTGGAAGAAGGTGGGTTTTTCATTCAGTTTCCCACATCAATTCAGGTTTCTATAATGACCAATAGAAATATCTATAGTGAACACATCCGTTTTAACTAATTAACCACTTCAAAAAAAAAGGAATTAAAATAATGAACACACCTATTTCACATTGTTAAATACTGCGCAAAGCTGAAGTTTCTAAACAAATTAATAAGTAGATGCAACAATTAAATTCGAAAAGAAAAACTTAAAGGTAAAGACTAATAAAGCAAACTAAAGTTCAAAACATTTACTTAAATACTAGATAGAAGTTCAACCTGATCTAAGAGTAATCTTTATTGCAATTTTCTTTTTGCTCAAAGCTTCTGCAAATTCATCATTCTTGATTGGTTCATATAGAGCATTGGGGGAAAGCTCAGAGATAGGAGGTACAATTGCTGACTGTAAGAATATATTTTATTAGTGGGGGCTGCTATGATACTGAAAATACAAATATATACATATATTAAATGATAAGAAATGAATTAGGCTGGATTTTCGTTCCCATTGATTATAGGACTCGGTAATAGGAATCTTCTCAATTTTTATGTTACTCAACTCTAGCCTCATTAATTTCAATAATCGAGATTGAAAATACGGTTTAGGTTCAACTTGATCATTGATGGCTTAACACAAATTGTGCCAGTAAGAATCTACAAGAAATTATGCAATCTCGATTATTGATATTGATGAGGCAAGTGCCTAAAACAAATTGTCTTCGTCCCCTTTGGGCGATCAGTTAAGAAGAAACCCAGTTGCCCTATGTAACATAATGCTTCTCCTGAGCCTGCAGTGAAATTTTTATGATATGCATCGGTTATATAACAATATAGTCATAAACATAACATATGTTATACAATCCTTGTACTATAAATTTTATACAATATAGTCACAGCTTATATAAACTTTTGAAAACCCTGACACTATTAATTAGTACTGCCAGAAAGTTTATTTCAGAACCATGTCGACGAGGTGTTCAGTATCTTTAAGATACTACGACCAAATTCCACGAAGATGGAACATTCACATTTTATTAAGTACTAAATCACGAGTTATATGTGTATAGCTGGAGGTAAGAGAGATACTGAGCAAGCTTTCTATGGGCTAGTTGAGGAAACACTTCAAAATGGTAAAGTTGATCATATGGACGAATATTTCCAGCTTGAGGAAACACTTCGCATCATGACTTGGGATGTTCTTCATTACTTCCAGGAAGTTTTTGTTAACAAGACAAGTAACCTCTATTTATCTTAGGTGTTACTAAATTGATCCGTTGAAACTTCTCGATCTTCGGAACTTGAGTCACTAATCGAGTCTGGTTAACCAACCCTGGGTATATTACGAAGCTCTTTAATAACTAAAAACTTTATTTTATATTTTTCATCATTTCGAAGTGTTTCCTCAACCAGTCCACAGAAAGCTAGGTCAATACCTCTCTCACTCCACGTATACGCATACAATTCATGATTTGTTTCTTAACATCACGTGAATGTTCCATTTTCATGGAAATAAGTCGTAGTATACAAAAAATACTGAACACCTGCCGACATGAATCTGAAATATACCTCCTAACATCACTGCTTTACACTAACAATGAATTTTGATTGGAGATCCTACCATGTTAATGTTACATTTCAAATTAATTATCAGTCCGTTGAATGTTGTAACTTAATTTAGTAACTTCCAAGATAATTCGATCTCCATTTGTGGAAGTAGGGAAAATGATGAAGCTCGAAGGCAAGGGCAACAATACATTTGCAAGTCCAAAACTAGCAAAAGAAAGTGGAAAATGGATGCAATATTACCAAAGTTTTACAGGTCTGATATGCAACAATACAATGACATACTATAGTATCATGGCAAGAACTTAATCCAAGAAAATATCAAATACTCAAACTAAATCTAAGGCATTGCAAACAACAAGCTCAGGTCATACTCAAAAATTCAAGTCACAGCAGACCGACTACAACAAAGTGGCAGTGAAAATATGATACTTGCCAAAAGGGTCATGCACAAGAACTCAGGCCAGCGAAATGAAAAAAAATAAGCAAAGGACAGCAACGATGAAAAGATGGCACATACCAAGGATTATACAGAAGTAACTGTAAGACGTGTTAACCGGCTTTTTGGTCTAGTTCCCAGAAGAGCATCAGACACGCTCAACTCGACGTACCTTGTAAAGCTGAGGTCGAAAAGGGGACGCTTAGGAGTGAAGGAAACAGGATCAAGAAGGGACTACAGCACTTGTAACCTCACGACATCCAGAAGATGTCCGCAAACCAAGGCCTCGGGCCCCGAAGGAGCTGCGAGTCTCAGCCACCTGGTCCTGGGATCTTCGCGCCCCTCGGAAGAACTCTGCACCGAGCATGACGCGAAATTCGCACACAGCCGGGTGCGAAATTTTGCACCCGTGCCTGGGTTCGAAATTTTGAACCCGACGAGTGCGAAATTTTGAACCCAGTGGGTGCGAAATCTCGCACCCGTGCCTGGGTTCGAAATTCCAAGCCCAGCGGGTGCGAAATCTCGCACCCATTCTTGGGTTCGAAATTCCGAGCCCAGCGGGTGCGAAATTTCGAACCCCTGCCCGGGTTCTAAATTTCGAGGTGTGCAGGTGGTGGGTTCGAATATCTGCTAGTGGTCCCCTATTTCTACCTACTCCTACGTAATCCTACCTACCCCACTCCTATAAATAGCTCATGGCCTCACACTTCAAAGGGGTTGGATTTTCTTCCCTTGAGACCTTCCTAGAGCTTCATGAGTCTCATTAATGGTTTCTCCTATTTGAGGAAGAAGGAGAATTAAATATTCTTTTTTCCAAATACCTAGCATATGGAAATTATAAAAGTGAATGTAATGAGGATGGCTCTACCTTGTAATTCTTAAGCGATTAATAAAAGTTCAACATCCTTCCAAAGTGGATGTTGGCCTAATCCACGGCTGAACCACTATAAATTCTCGTGTCATTTACCGCTTTCTCTTACTTAGTCTTGTGATCAAATTAACTATTCCTAGTAATAGGAATCTTTGGTGTTTACGACATTTTTTGTCGTCAACATTCGATGCTTTCACTGAGAATGTCTGAATTCAAGATTTGCGCCTTTCTTCCACATTATCATCTCGACTTCGACGAGCTTAAGGTTCCTTGCTCAACCTGCTCTCGAGTCCGCTTACGATGGTAAATAATTCAAAGAACGCAATGGTCGGCTCTTCAGCTGCAGCCGAGGCCGATACCTCCCAACAACCACAACCGGTAGATGTCCCAGCCACTACTGAAACCATCCCTCCTGTTGTGGACCCCGAAGCGCCCGTTACCCAAGCTCAAATTCGCGCGCTTAATGGAAGATATGAGAACACCATGGTGAGCTCAACCAAGCATTAAGGGATAACGTCGGCCTTATGCGGCAACTTCAAGAAAGTCAACGCGTCGTCGCCCGACTTCAATTAACTCGGAACAATGTTTGACCCCGACCAACTATATCGGAAACTTCCTCTTCCGAGTCAAGGGGCCCACACCAAAGGAGGAGGTTCACCCTCATCAACAATGTTGTCGCTCATACCAATGCCCTCGATAACGGTAACGGTCATGCCAATGGGAATGAGAACGGAAACGACGACCGAACTACAATCACATCACTACTACAAAAGTGGGCATATTCGACACTATTTTTATGTGGTCGTAGATCAAAAAAGCGTTGCCGTAGGCCATTTTTTCAAATAGGCAACACCAGGGGGGCGTGGCATCCGCGGCCGTTGCATTAGCCACCTAAGGCAACACTTTTGCCCATCTACGACCACGGAAAGAAAGTGTTGCATTATAGCCATAATGCAACACTATTTGCACGTAATGCAACACTATTCAGCATTGCCTTAAGCATTAGTTAGGGCCCGGCTTCCAGTGCCGCCACGTCAGCTTTCCACGTTAGCTGTCTACGTGTCACACGACACGTCATCTCTCCATGTCAGCACTCCACGTGTCACATGCCACACCAGCTATCCACGTCAGCTGTGGGGTCCACGTGCGACAGGTAAGCAATTATATTTAATGTAATGCAACACCACTACAATATGTAATGCAACACCATTACAATGAAATGCAATATCAATAAAAGCTAACGCAACAGTAGAAGAAGGAAAATGCAACACTAATTTGATAGAAATACAATGCTTTAATTAAATATTTTGCAATACAGGTTTTGTACAAGAAACTCATCCAAAGCAATTGTTTTAATTATCCAAATATCAAAACTCAAAAATCAGCTACACCGTTTTGTTCATTGTATACAGTAAGCTCGAACTACTTCAAGAATAGGTGCACGACATATGGGACATTATCCTGATCCATTCCTGGCCAATTCTTTAGCGAATTCTGAACATGTACACATGTGTCCACACCTGCAAAATGTATTACTCATTTATATATATGAATCATATATATGCAGCAATCCGATTGCAATAGGAAATATATATGTATGTTAGTATGTACCTATATATGAATCATATATATGCAGCAATCCGATCTGCAAAATGTATCCCTCTGCCTTCCAGAATTAAATATGCACCTGATCAAATGATAACAAGTTATTTGATAAGTGGTGGCATCGAATGGCCATTGGCCTTCTTAGTAAAATGTTATGAACACAATTATTACAATTGACTTACTGACCATTGGCGATTGGTCACTCATGCCAGCCAACAAATAAGCAATTTCATATGGCCATTCGTCTTCTGAGCAAAAAGTTTTCAGTTCCCATATTACTGCCACGTACAGTGTGTCACTTCATATCCTGTCAAGCTTCAGAAGCATATCTTCATCTACATCTTCAACTCCTAAACAAAACTCCATTGTCAAAAGTTAAAAAAAAACAATGGAGGACTCTTCACTATGCAACACTGCCACTGTTCTTTCAGGACATTGGACTTACGAATTTGTGCATCTCACGCTTAGGCATACGCTGAAGCTTAATGAGGAGTGGACTATACGGGTTATACCCAAAAACTCTTTTCTAATAACATGCCCATCTTACAGTACGCGTGATCATGCGCTAATGTTGAAACTTTTTACAAAAATTGGAGGTGCTTTTTATGTGCAACAATGGTCTGCTGAAGAATTTGAGCCTGAACCAGCGTTCGAGGCAGAATCATGGGCCAGAGTTGTTGGCTTTCCCGAGTTCCTGAAGACAAATGTTCCTGCAATAAAAGAATTAATGACGCCAATGGGAAATGTGTGTGAAATTGACGACTGTCATTGGTCTCGAATTGACCATAGATCATTATACCTGAAAATGGAATTTTATGAAGGCATTGGCTTGGAGAATGTTTTTGTTGCTCGATTCGACAACAAGAAATACATCATTAGGGTTGAGCGCACCACACATACTCATCCTTTGACGAGGCCTGAAATTCTGTTTGTGAGCAATAGGGAGGAACCGGTGGTACCATTTTTTGTGATCATAGAGGTAAATTTTACTTCCATCCACAGTTTCTTATAGTGAGACACAACCACACATGCACACACTCACATACATACATACAAGGTTATAATGCCCCACCCAAGATTCTGAAATAATAATACAAACTGGTGCTCTGTTAGTTGTACATAGATGTGGTTGTGTGGCTTGAATTTGAGACACTGTTATTGTATGGCTTGAATTTCCTTCAGATGTGGTTACATGTCAAATTGTTTGATAATTAATGTGTGTTACATGTCAAATTGTTTGATAATTAAGGCATATAAACTCGTAGGTGGATCACATTATTTGAGAATTGAATCATATAATATATTAGGTGGATCACAAAATGTTTACAGAAATAGAAGTTTGATCATATAATATATTAGGTGGATCACAAAATGTTTACAGAAATAGAATTAACATACCTATTGAAGTTTGATCATCCAAAGATCACTTTGCCCTCCACAATAAGAAATTCTGGTTTGGTCGCTGACTATGCTCTATCCTTAACAACCACTCAGACATAGACAATGACTCTGACATGGACAATGACTCTGACATGGATGCTGGTGCTGATGCTGGTGTGGATGCTGGTGATGATGCTGGTGATGACTGGTGATGTTTGTGGATGTTGGTTTTATTCTGCTGGTAATGATTTTTGGCTTGAAATTTTGTGAATATTTGTGAAACTTTGTGTGGTTGTGGAAGTTTGTGATGACTGGTGATGACTGATGATGGATGCTGGTGAATGTTTTTGAATGTTTGTGAATGGTACGTTGTTTTGTTTGTGAATGCTGGTGATTTTTTAAAATCTCTGCGTACGTCTCTGGTGTATACTTATGATACTTGTGCGTGTATACTTGTGCGTGCCTTCAGATGGCTGCCTTATGATACTTGTGCGTGCATGTATACTTGTGCGCACGTGTATACTTGTGCGTGTCTACTTGAGCGTGTGTACTTGTGCGTGTATACTTATGATACTTGAGCTTGTATACTTGTGATACTTGTGCGTGTATACTTATGATACTTGAGCGTGTGTACTTGTGCATGTATACTTATGATACTTGAGCTTGTATACTTGTGATACTTGTGCATGTATACTTATGATACTTGTGCGTGTATACTTGTGCGTGCATGTATACTTGTGAGTGTATATATGCACTGCGTGTATGATGTGTATTGTAATAAAATGAAAATGCTTGAGTGCCCGCTTCAGATTTTGTCAAAATCTGCGGTAAGAGGCTTAAAATTCGGATGTCACCGCAGTGCAAATTAACCTCAAGCATACAAATTAACCGCAGTGTAAGGTATGAACCTCAAGCAGTGCAAATTAACCGCAGTCCCCATTCCTTAACTAGCTCGACCTCTATAATAAACCAATGTCTTTTTCATGCCAGTAGCCCGGTTCTCATGGTTTATTGTTGGGTATAATTTTCGAATAAACCTCAGCATAATCCCAAATCCCAAATCAATAATAAGCGCAACTAATTACTCATAAGCAAATGGGTTTTCCAAAATGTAACAAATGAACTAATTACTAATTACTCATAATCCAATCTATAATAAGCGCAACTAATTCACAGTGCAATACAAACTGAACCTGAGGGAAAAAACTGGCGATGTCAGCGCCCTGAGCAATCAAAACTAGAAAGCGTTTCAAAGCTTCATCCTTTTCGGAATAGAATTTGCTATCGAGGAGAGGATCGATACTGACGTGAATTTAGGTTTAAATTTTTGTCAATAGTAAAAAGGGGGGAAAAACGATTAGATGATAGAGAAGAAAACGATTTCATGAAGGGAGAAGATCGCGCCAAAATTTCGTCAAAAGAATGAAATGACGTGGCTGTCAATGATTGGATGATGGCTAACATTAAGATCATCAGATCCATAGATGGTTTGAACCGTTGGATTAATCTTTCATCTACGGTTGGGGTTTTTATATGTTGATAACGCGGATAGCTGAGCTGGATTATATATACGTAATGCTACGCTTTTAAATGGTGTTGCACATCAGAATACTAAAATTCCCACCGCAACAGTGTATCCACGTATAATGCAACAACATATGAATGATGTTGCAGAAGCTCGAAGAAATCATAGCTTTCGCCACACTTTTCATGAAACGCACACAAATTAGTGTTGAATATGCCCACTTTTGTAGTAGTGCATACAGCGAGGGGGTGAAGTACCGAGACCGCTCTCGCTTGATTATCAATGATGGACTTGATCCTACAAACTAGCATCTTCCTCGACACAACCCAATGGTCGCTAATCAGGGTGAAGGACCCGCTATTCCAGCAGCCCGCGCTCCTTTAGAACATGATCCACATCACCCCGCTCCATCAACGTCCGCACATAGACCCAATCATAGATGTAGAGGACATAGAGGAAGACGATCCGGACATCCATCATAGGAGAAGACCTCGCAACAGGACTCTGGAATCGTGTCAAAACCCATGGATCCCAATGGAGGACCCACACCCGACCTATCTCCCCGACATGATACGAAGGGTCATGAGGGAAATGCGAGGGGGCGCACAAAGTGCATGTGAAGCTCACATTAGGCGTAACCCCTTCACAAGAAGAGTAAATGAAGCCGAGTGGCCAAGGCACTTTAGCATGCCACAAATGTCCCTCTACGATGGTACCACTGATCCTTGTGCCTTCTTGAATTGATATGAATGGCAAATGGACTCAAGTCGGGAAAATGACCCAGCCAAGTGAAAATGCTTCCCGGTCTTCCTATCCGGCGTTGCTTTACTTTGGTTCTTTCGCCTCCCACTTGATTCCAATAACAACTTCGGACAATTAGCAACAGAGCTAGTCAAGCAATTCAGGGTGCATATCCCAACTCCGAAGAGTGCCCTCACTTTGTCCAACCTATACCAGGGCCCAGCTAAATCACTCAAAAGCTACCTTTCCCGGTTTAACATAGCTCTCGCCGAGGTCGAGGATCTAGATCCTCGCACCATACTCTTCAAGCTAGCGAAGGGTGTCCTCCCTACTTTAGAGTTCGGGGCCTGGATCGATCGAAACCTGCCAAAGAGCCTCGATGCCGTCTATGAGAAGGCAGATCAATACTTGTGCCAAGAAGAAGCAAGGCGGAACCGGCTTTCCACCAAAAGTCGTCCCAGTGATCCCCAAGCGAATACCGCCAACAACCACTTTAGCGGTAGGCGAGGCAGGGAGACCTTCGACCAAAACAGGGGGGCAAGTCCCCAAAGGTAAAAACCAAACAATGGCAGGCCGAATGGACAGAACAACGGGAAAGCCCCAGCGGAATTGAGAAAGCCCAGCCCTCGCCAAGCTTTCGAGACCTACACCCCCATTTAATGAAGATATAGAGACAATCTACTTGGAAACGTGTAACACCTTGCCATACAAGGAGCCGCGCATCATAGAATCAACTGACCGCGAGAACAACACCAAGAGGTACTATCGATACCACGACGTGTACCGGCACGACACCAACGAATGCCGCTAACTTAGGGATGCAATCGAGAAACTTATTCGTGAGAAACAGCTCGAGCAATATGTCCAAGAGCCCTTTCCCCCCAAAGCGAACTCGCAGCCTCCAGTGCCAACTCCATAAGCAGTCGCTAAGGGAGCTCCGGGACGGTCTAACCCAAGGCAAGGAATCGTGATCAATACCATATGTGGCGGACTTTACCCCACAAATAAAAACTTTCGAGAAATGGAGGAATATGTAAGTTCCATAAAGTATGCTACTTACGAAGCCTGCTCCACTCTCCCTGAGTCCATCCCATCCAAGCTACAAAAGACCATGTGGGACGACATCGTCTTTCGAGAAAGAGAATCAATAGGGTGGAAATCTCGACCACTGATCCATTAGTCATCACAGCCCAGATCAGTGTCGCTTTCATTCGAAAGGTTTTAATCGACTCAGGGAGCTCGGTCAACATCATCTTTAAGGCCGCCTAAGACCAAATGAAATTGGAAACAAATGACTTGAAGCCATGTCATGACGCAATTCACGGCTTCAATGGGGCCTCTAGTTCCCCCGTAGGGATGATCGACCTACCTGTAGAACTGGGTGAGGGGGACCGAAGTTGAGTCTGAATTCTCACTTTCATGGTCGTAGACATCGACTCCCCCTACGATATTTTCCTAGGGCGCCCCTTTCTCACCGAATTCCGAGTCTACATGGCATCATGGTCTCTCCTGATGAAATTCCTGACGGAAAATGGGATCGGAACCGTTAAGGGCGACCAAGTAAGCGCCAGGGAATGTTACACAATTAAATGGAAGAACGCGTGCAATAAGGACAAGGGCAATACCGTGCCCGTGCCTTCTTACGCCAAAAACGTCTCAGCATAGCAATCAGCGGCGTCTGGGCCATGGCTCAGGCGCCACTCCCGTCTTTTCGATGACTTCGACCCACGCAAGGACGTAGAGCCTAAATATGAGAGGGCTACCCCAGTCGAATCCACAGTGGACATTCCCATCAACCTCGACGACCGAACAAGGATGTTGAAGGTAGGGTCACAATTCCACCCAGCTATTAAAGGAGATCTCATATACTTCCTGAAAGCCAATGTAGATGTGTTTGCATGGACTCACTCCGACATGAAGGGCACTGACCCCGCAATTGCTTGACATTCCCTTTGCTTAGATCCCAGAATGCCTCCAGTCAAACAGAAGTGCCGCTTCTTGGGGCCCGACAGGTCCAAAGCGCTCGAAGAAGAGGTAGACCGTCTGCTTAACAATAACTTCATCCGCAGAGCTGACTATCCCGAATGTGTCTCCAATTCAGTTATGGTCAAAAAAGCCAACGGTAAATGGCGAACATGCATCGACTTCTCCGATCTGAACAAAGCATGTCCTAAGGACAGCTTTCCGCTCCCGAAGATCGATCGATTAGTCAACTCGACTGTCGGATACCAGCTACTATCTTTCATGGACGCCTACTCAGGCTAGAATCAGATCCAGATGAGCCTCCGCGACCAAGATCATACCTCTTTCATAACCGACCTCGGGCTCTATTGCTATCGTGTTATGCCCTTCGGCCTCAAAAATGTCGGCGTCACTTATCAACGAATGGTTAATTGACTCTTTAAAAATCAGATTAGAAAGTCCATAGAGGCATATATGGATGATATGCTAGTAAAATCTAAAATATCAAGCGATCACGTCCACGACCTCTCCGAAATGTTCGATGTTCTCTGCTAGTACGACATGAAACTCAACCCCCTGAAATGCTCCTTCAGGGTCGCTTCGGGAAAATTCTTGGGTTTCATTGTCAATTCTCAGGGCATCGAAGCCAATCCATAAAAAATCCAAGCTATTCAGGACATCCGAGTCCCCAAGAACATCAGGGATGTCCAAAGTCTAAATGGGAAGGTCACCGCTGTAAGTTGGTTCATCTCTAAGGCCACCGACAAATATATCCCCTTCTTTGATTTACTCCGAAAAGGGAAACACAACTTCGAGTGGACCCCCGAATATGTCTCCACATTCAAGGAACTTTTGGATCACTTAGAGCGGCCACCTATCCTTTCTAAGTCTATAGACCATGAGGACTTGTATATTGACATGGTTGTTTCTGCGCAGGCAATCAGCTCGGCACTAATATGCCTCGAAGATCGAACTCAACGGCCCGTCTACTATATCAGCAAGCGGTTGACGGGGGCACTCGAAGCTAGAAAAGCTGGCATTCTTCTTATTGATTTCCATTAGAAAGCTCCGACCGTACTTCTAGTCGAATCCCATAAAAGTTTTCACTGACCAAACACTACGTCCAGTCCTACAGCGACCCGAGGCGTCAGGACGATTATTAAAGTGGAGCAAAGAGTTAAGCCAGTTCGAGATAACCTTCATCCCTCGACAAACCATCCTCGGTCAAGCTCTCACAGATTTCATCGTGGAGTTCATAGTCCCCGAGGAGGATCCCACAGAGAACGCTGGGACTCCAAACGCCCAGTGGAAATTGTTCGTAGACAACCCCTCTAACAGAAAATGCTTTGGGGCCAGATTCGTGCTCACTGTTGTATATAACGGTGCTGTATACACAATTTTTTTTGATGACGACAACCGAATATATTTGTTATAAATGTGTTTGTAACTGTATTGTTCTTTATATACACAGGAATATAATATTTATATTTAAATAGAATACGACTGTACAGACATTCATATATTCATACAGTATTTTATTTAAATTAAATATTATATTTCAAATATTCAAATAGTACAACTATTAATAACTCCACTATTTAAACACTTCACAGATATTTGTACTTGTAAATAAACTGAATAAAATAGACAAGTTTGTTTGACAACAATAAAATAATATTTTATTTCAAACAAATTTGTTATTACAAATATAAGTACAATTCTCACATTCTTATACAAAATTCCTCACTACAACTCTCTATCACTACCGTACATTCTCAGTCACTCAGTAATTTCATATATATACTAACACATACTGATACTCTGTTTTTTCTGTCTTCTGTCTTCACAGCTTTCACCGGCAGTCCAATCATTAGCTTACGTGTCATAAACAGAAACACACACAGTAATGTAGAACAGAAATGCTTTCATATTCTAGAAAATATTATTTTATTTTTAAATTTATTTTCCTCAGAATTGTTGGTGTGTTTCTCATCATTTTTCATGACTTGATCTGATTCATCTGTGTCTAGACAGCTTGTGATATTCACAGTGATACACCGTAAATACCACAAGGCAGTCAGTTTGTATATGTAGGGACAGAAAATAATACTGAATGGATGCATATACACATGTGTATAAATACACACGTGTGCACTGCCCACTAATCAGAATGCGGTATTGCGACTGAGGAGTAGCCACGTGGACCATCTCAACTCAGTGCAACATGTAAACAAGCTAAATGGGCCGAGAATATGCATGTGGTTATCAATACACATGGTCGAGAGTGTGAACAATACAAATGCAGCTACATGAAACAAGATGATCGAGCAAGGTTGAGTACAACATGACCAAAGCAAAATACAAGGCACAACTAGTCAAAAACAAGCATGGTCGAGCTTAGTAAGGAATGCAACATGTAATGAAGCCAAGCAGCATACGTCAGAATGCTACGTGCAGATTGCACAAATGGAAAATGCTCAAAAGTCTAGCAAGTACAATACTCAAGAACATGATGATATACATGGCTCTACACAGCAAAGAAGTGATCATAAAGCAGCAACATTGATGATCAAGCACACAAGCATGTGCAATATGGTGGTTACACATCTTATTCATAGTCAATGTACACATGGACACAGCAAATAAGGGTGTAAATACTACAATGACAAGCCAATATATACATGGTGATGTAGCATTGTTATACGTGTCAACAATGTAATAGCAACAATGTATAACAATGGTGATTGTCACATAAACAACAAATACTGGTGGCAAACAATTTCAGAATGTATACATGGTAATATAGCAGCACTTTCAAGTCAGAATGCAACATGGCAAGTTAATATACAAATGGAGCACTACATGATTCAGCAACTAAATGTTACAGCAGCTACTATACATGGTTCAGCATAGTTCAAATAAGTGATGCAAACTAATAAAAGTCAACATAGCAGTTGGATCAAGGTCAAAGATGGTCAGAACAACTTAAATGGAACAAGTCAGAGTGCATAATGCAAATCAATTTGCAAAGTCAAGGAAGCAGGTTAATTGATACAGCATGTAAATGGCAACAGGAAGAGCATGCACCAATATGTGTGCAGTTATCACATATGCAACAGTTCAGTGAGCCAGTTTTGGTAAAGTTTTATTAAATTCAATGATTTCAAGAAATGTGATCATTTACTCTCAGCCTTAAAGCATTTTCTAGAAATGGCAAAGGAGATAGTAAATGTCAATCCAGGAAAGTTTTCAATAAAGGCAACAATGTTGGAAAACATTTCAATCACTATTCATGTCTATCAATTATTTTCAAATTTAAACAAATGAGTCACAGTATGTTCCTAGGATAGATATTACCTCCAAATTTTTGGGCAAGTATCCATCACTGAATCAAAGCAACAAATATTTGTTTCCAGAAATAGGTAAATCAGTTTTTTTGGAGGAAAGATCAATTCGAATACTTTCCATAAAAACAGGGCAACAAATATATTTTTTGGAACCATTGTGTTGGGCAAATATTGTTTTTGACAAGCTACAAATATTTCTGGAAATGGTCTAAATCACTCAACAGTTTTTGCGCAAGAAAGGTGTCAATTTAAATGTCCAGATTCATTCAAATTCAACCGAGATTGTCAGAAGGGGAAAGCAATAAATCAGCCAACCATATTATCATGAAATCAAAGAATTCTAGGGTTTTTCTATAACCCTACAATACACCACATACATCACTGGCATGCTTATCGACACCATCAACAATAAAAATCAAAGAGAAAAATATATTCAATTCAAGAACACTTACATTTCCAGAAGGTTTCGATCGCAAGAGCAAATAACCCCAAATCGTTGAAGCAAGGAGCTTTAAATCGGCCGACATCATCAAATTGAAGCAATCAGAGAACCACGACATCAATTCATCATCAATCGATCAATTCGAGGGACGCTGAAAACCCTAATTTCCAATCTTACGCCACCATTTTCTATTTCCCAAAGAAAGGAAGCAAATGATGAGCGGGTTGGCCTACATGGAGTTAAACTAAGCCAAGCCTATTCTAAAAGGGATAACCCTTTTAATTTAAACTCCTAGAGTTTTTTATTTGTTTAATTTTTGTATTGTTTTTAATTTGTGTTGTAAAACAATTCTAAATAGTTCTAGATTCTGTAAAATCTAGAGGGACTCAGTTAGGAGTTAACTGACAATTTATTAGAGTCTGTAAAAAATAGGTTTACGGATTATGGGTTTGTAATTCGGGAAAAATCTGGTCTAGGGTATATAGATCAATCTAGTTTTTTGAGCGTAGGATCAGAATAGGAGCTAGGAGTTCGCAAGTGTACATAGTCTTGTAAGCGGGATCTGTTCTTTTACCTAGTAGAAACCTTAGGAATGCCGCAGTAGGTAAGGTTTTTGCCAAAGATGGGTATATCTGTGTGTGATTTATTTTCTGCATTTCTATTTCTGCTATATTATGTGATCTGTGATTATTTTTGATATCACGGTAATTTTAACAACTCAGCGGTAAAGTGTAATAAACCCTATTCACCCTCCTCCCTCTAGGGTTAATCTAGATCCAACAAGTGGCATTAGAGCTGGTATAAGGTAACATCTGATAGGGGATTCTCGCTGTATGATCATGCGGGAAAGTATTGACTCTTGCCCCTATATGCCCGTGTGTGTTGTCGTGTCGAGAGGCAGGACTTGAAACCAGTGTCTGAGGTATCTTTGGTGGCCATCGGGGTGGTTAAAATTCCTCGTAAATAGAGGCACCATTTGGTATCAGAGCAGGTATTTTCTTTAGATCTAGAGTCATGGGTCATTCTAGTTGTCAGCCTAGTGAGAGTCAGTCCAGTAATATTCCAACTATTTTCAATGGAACAGATTTTTTAAATTGGAAAATAGAGATGAAAATTTATATAAAATCTGTTCATATTAAATATTGGAATATTATTATTAATGGAGTAGATTCGTCAGATAAAAGGAATATTGTTATCAATACTCGTGCTGTGGACATTATTTATTCTTGTCTCAGTATTGATCAATTTAAGCTTATCTCTCATTGTTTGACTGCATAGGAAATCTGGAATACTCTCAATACAAAGTATGGACAAATTGACAACAGCTGCTCAAAACCCTGGAATGTCAACTCAGATTCAGATCTATGCTTAAAAGGAGAAACATATAGATCAAACGATGGAGAATCATCAGATGCTAAAGCTGGAAATTTCTCATACGAAGACTTGGTTTACATATGTGTTGATTTAACTAAATCTGTTGATAAACTCAAATCTAAAAACAAATCTCTGAAATCTAGGAATTCTGAGTTGACCAGCAAAATTGATGATTTGGAATCAAAGCTTGAATATTTTAAAAATTCTTCAAATTCAGATTGCAAAAATTGTTTGAAATTGGAAACCAATCTTGTTCATCTCAACAAAAACATTCAAAAGTTTGAAAAGGAAATTCTGATCTTAAAAGAAAACAAGATTAAGTTATCAAGTTTGAACAATTTTCTACAAAAGGAATTTGAAATTTTTAAGATTGATACAAATTCCAAATCTGAAATTGCTGAAAAAGAAAATTTGTTGAAATCCGATTTGATTTTGAAAGAGCTTGAAAATGAGATTGAAAATTTCAAGAAATTTAAATCTTATAATCAAATACATTTTGAATCTGAAATTTCTGAGTCCCAAGCCAAAATTATATTACTTGAATCTGAAAATTTGGTTTTGAAACAATATGATGCTGAAAGGAAGATCACTAATAATTGATGTTCTGATTTAATAAAAGAAAATAGTGATCTTAAATCCAAAATTCAACGATTAGAATCAACTTCGGGTAAATTTTCTAATGGATAAAAATCGTTGAATATGTTGTTGCAAAATCAAGTTTCTATTGGAAATAAATATGGTATTGGCTTTAGGAAAAATAATGTTTTTGAAAATGTCAATTTAAATGGTTTTAAAAATCCCTCAAGTTGCTTCAAGAAGGATAGTTTTGAAAAGTTGAACTCTGGACATTTCAAAAGTTTTTTGAATCACAAACGTGATAAGAAATTGTTTGATAATAGTCTATCTAATCCATTTTGGACCCCAAAAAGAAACAAAGTGAATTCATATAAATTCAAACAGATTTGGGTCCCTAAAGGAACTTTGGCAAATTCTGATGGATTGTTATATAAACAGATTTGGGTACCAAAACGTAAGAAAACAATTGAGAGTGGTTTTACAAATCTTGTTTGACCACTCGATTCTATAAACTGTTAGGTACCAGTGGAGGCTGAGGAATTGCTGTGCAAAAAGAAATTAGAAATCAAGCTGGTCTATACTTCTGTATCATTCAAAGTTCCTCCAGCCAGGATTTGTTGAGTCAGAGATTCTGGTGTACATTGATCTCAGGTATGATCTCTGAACTCATCTTTGTAAATATTTTTTTCTTGTTTATTTCTCCTTCTACCTCCTTTTGTTTTTCGATTTGTCACTGCTATATTTCTCTTCTTTGGGCTTCTTTAACTTCCAGTTGCAGAACTCTTGATTTTCTGGATACTTGCGTCACTTGAATGAAAATATGATGTTTTAAATCTTATCCAGACCTTTAATCTAAACTTGTACATATCTGCAATTGTTTTGAAGTTCATTTTCTGTTTTCTGGATTCCTAACAGTGTTGATGTATTCTTGTTATATCTTGAACACTGTTAATATGAATTCTAAATTTTTTGAAGATCTGAAAGTTTAATGGAATTTCACACATCACTGCTTTTTTGAGTTTTCTTCTAAATCATTTTAGAAAAACTTAAAATGTTATACTCATTACAGCACACTGCTATTTATCAGTTGTGATAATTTCATTGATTTTCAGATTGGCTTGGAAATTTTAATCTGTCTTAAATCTCAGTGATACATCTTGAAAATCATCGTTATTCATGATCATTATAGCTAGAGTTTGTTTGTTTGAAATCATCTGAAATTATTGTTATTTTGAATAATCACACATGTCCTAAATTTGAAATTATCAACCTTGTGTGACAGATTCATAATATCTCAAAACTTGACATTGATTCAAGTGATTTCAAATAAATTATTTTTAATTTTTTTAGAACATGAGTATCTCTCAATCTTGATGTAAATGATCTAAAATTACTCCTGTACTTGTCAGAAATACTTGTGAAAATTTCTCTGAAAATATGGTCTTAGAATTCACTACTATTACATGATTATTTGATTTGAATATCTGTTCGTTTAAAATCATTTGAAATTATCGATTTATTGAATCACACACATATCTTGAATCTAAAATTTATAATTTGGTGTGATTGATTCATTGAATCCTGATATTTTCATATTCCATCAAATTATTTAAAATAAACGGTATTTTTAATCTTGGATCATGGAATATCTTTTGTGACCATCATCTTGACTTGTCTGCTTTGAACTGATTTCTTGTGCTGCTCTGATATTGTTTTTGGAAATATTTTGGAAATTGCTTGTTTATGATCTGTTTGCTGCTCTGATATTGTTTTTCAAATAAATGCTTGTTCTTGTTTGCAGCTCTGATAAATGTGCCAAATTTGTTTATTTTGTATGGTTGGGCTTTGTAATTGGTTTATGCTGTCTGAGGTACTCTTGTTTATCTGCAGTATCATGTTAAAATCCTCATTAATAGAGACATCAAGTAGTATAAGTTTAGAAGTGTTGAATTTGTTTTTCTGTATATATTTTTAATCTCTCTTGCCTTGTATAAATTCTTCTGTTTTCCTCTTGTATTTGATTTTCAATTTTAAAATTATTTATTGATTATTCATTTAGAAATTGAAATCAATATCCATATTGAACTTTATTTATAATTCATCAAAATTATTATCAGATTTTGAAATTGTGATGAAACGTGACTGCAGTATATTTCATAACAAGAGGAGATTTTATTTAGATTTTCACGATGGTTGAACATATATTATAATATCTTTGAATTGGCAATTATTTCACGACCATCTCCTTTATCTATCATCTTTCTGCCATCCATGATAATTTTATGTTAATGTGGAGAGTTAATATGTTTTAATTTTTTTTTGAATAAGCAGTGGAAATATTTGTGATAGAAATTGGACTATATTATTATTCAGAATCAGTGATAATTCAAAATTTTCAATGGTCCCAGTACAGTCGAGCACATTTCATAATATAATTAATTTAAAAATTTATTTCACAGTCCATCTTTGTACCTACCACATTTCTATCATTCATATTGGTTTTATATACTATACAGACATTCATATATTCACACAGTATTTTATTTAAATTAAATATTATATTTCAAACATTCAAACAATACAACTATCTATAACTCCACTATTTAAACACTTCACAGATATTTGTACTTGTAAATAAACTGAATAAAATAGACAAGTTTGTTTGACAACAATAAAATAATATTTTATTTCAAATAAATTTGTTTATTACAAATATCAGTACAATTCTCACATTCTTATACAAAACTCCTCACTACAACTCTCTGTCACTACGGTACATTCTCAGTCACTCAGTAATTTCATATATACAGACACATACTGACACTCTGTTTCTTCTGTCTTCTGTCTTCACAACTTTCACCGGCAGTCCAATCATCAGCTTACCTGTCACAAACAGAAACACATACAGTAATCTTAAACAGAAATGATTTCATATTCTAGAAAATATTATTTTATTTTTAAATTTATTTGCCTCAGAATTTTTGGTGTGTTTCTCATCATTTTTCATGACTTGATCTGATTCATCTGTGTCTAGACAGCTTGTGATATTCATAGTGATAAACTGTAAATACCACAAGGCCGTCAGTTTGTATATGTACAGTGACAGAAAATAATACTAAATGGTTGCATATACACATGTGTATAAATACACACATGTGCACTGCCTCACCAATCAGAATGCAGTATTGCAACTGAGGAGTAGCCACGTGGACCATCTCAACTCAGTGCAACATGTAAATAAGCTAAATGGGCCGAGCATATGCATACGGTTATCAATACATATGGTCGGGAGTGTGAACAATAAAATGCAGCTACATGAAACAAGATGATCGAACATGGTAGCTTAGTAATGAATGCAACATGTAATGAAGCCAAGCAGCATATACCAGAATGCTAAGTGCAGATTGCACAAATGGAAAATGCTCAAAAGTCTAGCAAGTACAATACTCAAGGACATGATGATATACATGGCTCTACACAGCAAAGAAGTGATCATAAAGCAGCAATATTGATGATCAAGCACACAAGCATGTGCAATATGGTGGGGATACATCATATTCATGGTCAATGTACATATGGACACAGCAAATAAGGGTGTAAATACTACATTGACAAGCCAACATATACATGGTGTTGCAGCATTGTTATACGTGTAAACAACATAATAGAAACAATGTACGACAGTGGTGATTGTCACATAAACAACAAATACTGGTGACAAACAATTTCAAAATGTATACATGGTAATATAGCAGCACTTTCAAGTCAGAATGCAACATGGAAAGTTAATGTACAAATGGAGCACTACATGATTCAGCAGCTAAATGTTACAGCAGCTACTATACATGGTTCAGCATAGTTCAAACAAGTGATGCAAAATAATACAAGTCAACACAGCAGTTTGATCGAGGTCAAAGATGGTCAGATCAACTTAAATGGAACAAGTCAGAGTGCACAATGCAAATCAGTTTGCAAATTTCAAAAAGCAGGTTAATTGATGCAGCATGTAAATGGCAACAGGATGAACATGCACCAATATGTGTGCAGTTATCACATATGCAATAGTTCAGTGAGCCAGTTTTGGTAAAGTTTTTTATATTCAATGATTTCCAGAAATGTGTTCATTTATTCTCAGCCTTAAAGCATTTTCTAGAAATGGCAAAGGAGATGGGAAATATAAATCCAGGAAAGTTTTCAACCAAGGCAACAATTTTGGGAAACAATTCAATCAGCATTCATGTCTATCCATTATTTTCAGATTTAAACAAATGAGTCACAGTATGTTTCTGGGTAGATATTACCTCCAAATTATTGGGCAAGTATTCATCACTAAATCAAAGCAACAAATATTTATTTCCACAAATATGTAAATCAGATTTTTTTTTTGAGGAAAGATCAATTCGAATACTTTCCAGAAAAACAGGGTAATAAATATATTTTTGGGAACCATTGTGTTGGGCAAATATTGTTTTTGACAAGCTACAAATATTTCTGGAAATGGTCTAAATCACTCAACAGTTTTTGCGCAAGAAAGGTAGCAATTTAAATGTCCAGATTCATTCGAATTCAACCGAGATTGTCAAAAGGGGAAAGCAATAAATCAGCCAAACCTATTATCGTGAAATCAGATAATTCTAGGGTTTTTCTATAACCCTATAATACACCACATACATCACTGGCATGCTTATTGAAACCATCAACAACAAAAATCAGAGATAAAAATTTATTCAATTCAAGAACACTCACATTTCCAAATGGTTTCAATCGCAAGAGAAAATAACCTCAAATCGTTGAAGCAAGGAGCTTTATAAATCGACCGACATCATCAAATTGAAGCAATCAAAGAACCACGACATCAAATCGTCATCCATGGATCAATTCGAGGGTTGCTGAAAACCCTAATTTCCAATCTGACGCCGCCATTTTCTATTTCCCAAAGAAAGGAAGCATCGGGCAAATGAAATGATGAGCGGGCCAGCATACATGGAGTTAAACTAAGCCAAGCCTATACTAAAGGTGATAACCCTTTTAATTTAAACCCCTAGGGTTTTTTGTTTATTTAATTTTTGTATTTTTTTTAATTTGTGCTGTAAAAATTTTTTGAACAGTTTTAGAGTCTGTAAAATCTAGGGGGACTCAGTTAGGGGTTAACTGACACCTTACTAGAGTCTGTAAAAACTAGGGTTACGGATTACGGGTTTGTAATTCGGGAAAAATCTGGTATAGGGTATATAGATCAGTCTAGGGTTTTGAGCGTAGGATCAGAATAGGAGCGAGGAGTTCGCGAGTGTACATGGTCTTGTATGCGGGATCTGTTCTTTTACCTAGTAGAAACCTTAGGAATGCAGCAGTAGGCAGGGTTTTTGTCGAAGTTGGGTATATCTATGTGTGATTTATTTTCTGCATTTCTATTTCTGCTATACTATGTGATCTGTGATTATTTTTGATATCTCGTTAACTTTAACAACTCAGCGATAATGTGTAATAAACCCTATTCACCCCCCTCTAGGGTTAATCTAGATCCAACACTCATCACCCCTAAAGAATGCCCGATGTGTTACGCGTTGAGGCTAAATTTCCTTGCTACTAACAACGATGCGGAGTACGAGGCTTTAATCACCGGACTTAGAATCATGATTGAACTCAAGCTAGAGACCATCCACATCTTCTCCGATTCACAGCTTATCGTCCGACAAGTACTGGGAGAGTATCAAGCGAAAGAAGGACAGCTTGCCCAGTACCTGTCCCGGGTTTAGGGCTACTTGTCTACCTCGAGCATTTCACCATCACCCATATCCCATGCAAGAAAAATGGAAAAGCAGATTCCCTCGCCAGAATGGCAAGCTTCGAAGATACGCAACTTAACGGGTTCTCCTCGGTTGAAGTCCTCAACTCTCCAAGCATCAAGCAAGGGAAAGACTAGACGATCATGAGCACCGAACCCGAGCCCGAGTCCTGGATGACACTGATCAAAAATTACCTGCAGCACTGGATCCTACCAAAGCACTACAAGGAAAGGCGCGCGCTCACACGCCAATCATCACGTTACCTTCTTATGGACAGGGTACTCTACCACAGAGGTTTTTTCGTTCCCCTTCTTCGGTGCGTAGCTCACGGCGACGCCCTCCAAGTTTTAAGCAGTGCACATGAAGGAAAATGTGGCAATCACATTGGGGGGGGCAGACCCAGGACAGAAAGATTGTCAAACATGGTTATTACTGGCCCACGCTTGATCAAGATGCCGTGGACTACGCTGGCAAGTGCAATAAGTGTCAGTGCTTCTCCAAGATTCCAAGAGCCCCGCCTACCGAATTGTCTCAAATGGTCAGCCCATGGTCGTTCGCCATGGGGGGAACCGACATCATTAGAACTCTTCCAATGGCCAGAGGCAGGGCACGATACGCCTTCGTCACTGTGGACTATTTGACCAAGTGGGTAGAAGTTGAAGCTCTTGAAGCTCTCGCCATTATTACCACGAAGAAGATGTTCAACTTTGTTGTCCGCAACATCATTACCCGCTATAGAGTGCCTCAAGCTATCATCTCCTATAATGGCACTCAATTCGAGAGCACCAAGTTTAAAGCCTTCTGCCAGTGCCATGACTTCGATAAAAAATTCCCAATAGTGGCTCTTCCCCAAGCCAACGGGCAAGTCGAGGCAGTTAACATGGTCATCAAGTCCATTATCAAAAAGCGTCTGGAAAAGGCCAGGGGCATGTGGGCAAACGAACTTCCTCTAGCTCTATGGGCTTACCGCACCACCCACAAAACAGCAGCTAGTCATACTCCTTTTGCCCTCGCGTACAGATCTAAAGCCGTCACTCCATTGAGCTCAAGCTTCAGTCTCATCGAGTCACGTACTTCGATGCAAAGACAAACCAAGATTTACTTCTAGGATCACTCGACTTGCTGGAAGAAAAAAGGAACGAGGCTGATATTAGAGCCGCCGCCTAACGATAGCGAGTGGCCCGATACTTCAATTCCAGGGTCCTCCACAAGGACCTTAACATTGGCGACCTCGTTCTAAGTCTGGTTTTCCCCCTGCCAATAGGCCTCGCGCCTCGCTGGGAAGGCCCGTACTCCATACATCGAAAGCTTAGCGATGGAACCTTCAGGCTTGCCACTGTCAATGGAGCTGAACTCCCAAGGGCATGGAACAGCGAACATCTCCGCCGCTACTTTACATAACTTAGTTTACAGTTTCTTATGCTTTTAAAACAATGTTCTGTTTTTTCAGAAATCCAAGGCATTGTAAAGGCTATTACTGCCAAAGTTATTAGTATAAATGATGTTCAGTTTCCTATCTCCTGGTTGTTTACTTCTCACGTAACGCGTCTTGTTAGTTCCAACAACCAGCTCGATTCATGCCTACGACCGCCGCATCGGCACCACGAGCACAGGAGTCGGCACGACCATTTCAATTTCCAGGAAACATCGAGCCTGAGACACTTGACTACGCCCGGCACCCCGAGCACGGGAACCGGCAACGCTACTCGAATCGTCGGCCAGCGGCGCGACCGAGTCTAAACAACCTCTAACTCGAACCTCAGCTCAGTGCCGAGGACGAGGATAAATCGTTCTGCGTCCTAGTTCAGCCGGCTTGGCAGCACTCAACAATCGACTAAGATCGATGCAAATCTCTCTTCACCAGTTGCGGGTGTCAATCGAGTCTTAGCGCAGCACCAAGAGCGACCTTAAATCGTTTCTTTCCCTTAGCTCTCAAGGCTTGGGGGCAGCCCGTGGCCACGATCAGACCATATGAGCTGATGATCAAGGCTGAAAACTACGCCGACGAATAAACGACGTCTGGCGGCTTGCCTCAACCTAATGAACGACGGGAGAGCCACCCACCTGGCGGACCACACAACGCGACGCCCTACGCCTTCGCTATACTTGGGTTTAAGTCCGAGCTACCCAAAACAGCAGGTGCACAACCTGGTTTCGCAAATTATGGGTTCCTTAAGCCGAGGGGAACTTACTGAAACCAGCGCTTTACCTCACCTCTGTGGAATAATTTACCCAGAGGCAGCTCTTAATCGCTTTTGTGACAAGTGTAATGATAAGTAAGTTTATGCAAGTACATGACGCTGGAAAACATAAAAAGAACATCCGAACACTTGACATAAACAGCGATCTTTACTAATTCATATTTCCTTTTCACACACACACTAAATAAACTACGTGTCTAGCACTTTTACTTTCTAATGACAGGGTTTACATGAGAACCACACCATGTCTTGAAAAACCAAAAGCGAGGGTCGTACTCGCGTAAACAATCGGCATACACTACCAAAATAATGGTAACTCCTACTTAGGCTACTAACACTAACCATGTTTCCTTTTCTTGTGCTTGTGCTTGTTCTTTTTTGCAGATGCCACGCTTGACGGTTCATCCTTGGCTCCGGGCCTCTTCTTACCAGACTCACTCTTTCCATCTCGGCCCCTCCGAGAAGTGGTCGATTCATGAGAAGCCGAGAGGCGTCTCCCGCCCGTCCAGTCACCACTAGAAACCTCAGTAATATCTATAAGGGTGGCCAACGTCGTAGTCTTGGGGGCACCCCCAGCAGCGAGGCCGACCACAGCGTCACTCCTCTCCGGGACCACCTTGCCTTCCCGCTCAGCTTTCTCCTTAGCTTCTCTGGCGACCCTCCGAGCAGCGATTTTTTGGGACCTATGAGGCGTGGCGCCGCCATCTTTGGCTTTCTAAAAGGACTCAGTAGTCCTCTGCTGTGCTTCCTCGTCCTCCCTCTTCTTCCAGGCCTCATCGTTAGCCCTCTTCTTCTCAGCCTCCTCATCGGCTCTCTTCTTCCCGACAGTGTCAGCAGCCCTCACCTCGGCATCCTGCCGAGTCTTCGTTAGGATCTCCTTCCTGGCAAACTTGTCGTGCTCTCACTTCACCTCTACCTCTTCACACTTGGACACCATCTTAACCTGTTGACTCGCCACCAAGGACGCCATCGAATCCACATCGACTTCTACCAGTCCTTTGGCAGGGCACTCTGTCCATCGACCACCTCTCCTTCTTCGTTAAGAATGTCGACCCTGCTAGAAGTTACTCTTATGACAAAAAAGGTGTCAAGTTGGTCGCTGCCCTCTCCAGCCTGTGTCTCTATGAGGCTCGGCCCAGTTTCAGTCACTTGGGGGATCAAAGGGGCGGGGTCCGCTACCATCGTAGACTCAGGAAGAAATGCATAGCAAAGACACAACCTTTTTAGTCCATAAATTCGGTAATCACTTCTTTCTCAGGGATGCAGGGTAAAAGGATTTTACCTATGGTCAAGGTTGGCGTAGGAACGATAGGAAGGGTGCTTTCGATGATAGGTAAGGTGAATCTGGTATCACCCAGTGCTGGGAAGTCAGGGTTATACTCAGTAGCAGTTTGGGCCAAATCCCCAGGACCGCCCACCATGACAGATCCAGGATCCAAGGGCTGATGAGAACTCCCCTCTGCGTATGTTTCCACCACAACCGCGCTCCCGGTCGCCGCAAACTTCCCTTTCTCTTCGGTAAGCTTCACCAACTATTCGTTCCTAGCATCCTCCTGCAACAGCCTCCTTCCCTCCTCCAGCCTCTTACGTTCGTCGTTGTTCAGAAGGACACTCGCAAGTTGGCGCTCGTCTAGAGTGCTTACGTCCACTTGGCGTAAGAAGGCCTCTTAAGGGATTAACCTCTCCCAGGTTCTGGCTATCTCGCGGGGGTATTCTTCAACCCACGAAATCCCTTGGAATCTCAAAGCTTTCACGTACATATCGTCGATACTCTCCTTGAAGGAGGACCCAACACGGAACTCCGCATCATTCAGCTGTCCCCTTAGCTTCTCTACCTCCCTTTGATGTTCGGCTTTTATACCCTTAGCCGTACTCAATACGTCCCTGTTGCTAGCCTCAGCGTCCTCCTTTTCTTTCCTCATTGCCTCGAGTTGTCTCTTTAACTCATCAACCTCGGCATTCTCGGCCCGCAACCTCTCGTTTTCCTCCCACAAAGCGGTATTGTCATTCTGGAGCTGAGTAACCTTCCCAATTTCCTTTTCCATGTCAGCGCATACTTTGGACCACTCATCCTTATCATTTTTAAGGGTTGTGTTTTCAAGGGTCAAGCGACTTACTGTACCGCTAAAAGTCTCATGGTCACGCGCAACCCCTATCTTTAAAGTCGAGTAGGCTCGCTTCAGCTTCACTGCAATAGCATAGTCAAAAGTTAAAACTGCGAAACACACGAGGTAGCGGTAAATTAACCACGACATAGCAGATAAACCCACCTATCTCGGCTTTCAGTGGGTAACCGAGGTCTTTTCACCATCAATAGTCAGTTGACGGCTGATGAGCTCCAGGCTTTTCCTCTTGATCAACTCAGATAGATGGAGAGAATACTTGGTAAGTTCGTTGGCCTGGTGATACGCAGCCTATACATGCATCCATTTATCTCTGGATTCCCTACTGGGAGCAGGGCGAAGATCAGGGAGAGATGGCAGCTCGTCAAAATGATATTGAGAGAAGTACAGCTTTAAAAACGCCCTCCTCTCCTCTATAGAAAACTCTCGGATTTGGGAATCTATCAGATTTTGCATTCCCGTCACGACTTCCATGCCCGGCCTTAGTTGACCAAACAACAACTTCCTCCCCTTAGAAGGTTAAACGGGAGCCGGAGGGGCAGCTGGTGGGGGAGTTGTCGAAGGCGGAGATCGAGATCCACGTATGTTAAGCCGAGTATTAAAATAACAAATTAAAGAATAATTTATTTGAAAAAGAGGAATGAGAAAAGAATGATCTTTAGCATTGTTCTAAGGTTTGTAAGCAAAAGACTTAGTAGCTCATTTGGTTAGAACATGTGACTTGCATACAAAACGTATAGAGTTCGATCCCCGCTAGCGCCATATTTTTGTTTAAGGGGAATGACTAAAAAGTGGCTTAGGGTGAATGCAGCTCAAAAAGTGGTTTAGTGTGAAAATGGTTAATTATGAAGAAGTTATTAAGCCATGAAGTTTGTATGCATATGAGAGAAATATATATATATATATAGATATATATATATAAATTAAATAAATAAATATTCAAAAAAAGTTCAAAACAGCGAATCGGGAGGGGGAATAGCCGAGCCGCACCATTTTTGGAGTCGACCCGAGCCCTGCTGGGTCGACTAGAGGTCAATCCAGGGTGTTTGGCTGCCAACCTGTGGTTCGATTCCCTTAAGGGCTGATATGGCATCTGAGTGGTCCAGATCAGTTCTAGGGTTAATCCTAAGGCCTAAATAACTTCCTACACCTATATGTACACCCTGAGACCTAACCCTAATTCATAAATATTATCTATAACACCATTATGCTGTCAAATTCTCTCTTAAATCCTAGCCGACGCCTCTAAATCAAATCTCAAGTGTTCAACTTCAACTCAAATTAAAGATTAGAGCTTCTACAACAATTCAAGAAGATAAATCAGCAACACCGCAACGTTTCTACACCAATTTCAGTGCATAATTCTATTCTTTAACCACGAAAGGTGAGTACGGTCATTTTCACAATATAATGGGATTAAAAGTAACATGATAAAGTTTTAAAGAGGATTCATATGTATGTATGTAATTTAAATCTCATCCAAGTCTTCACCTTTTTGATTCATGTCATCATATGCCTATGTTTCTATGTAAAGTTCATACCTTTATCAGTTTATTAATGTTGAATCTGTCATTATGCCTCTATGCCAGTTTACATGCCCGTTTATTTCATGATGTTGTGTTAATTCCAATTTTCTGTGATTTGATTCTCTCTTCTTATCCCTATTCCTTTTATTTTTGGATCTAGGCTACCTTCGAGCCTATGTTAAAAATACGTGCGAATGCAAATACGTGGGAATGATGGGAATATGTGAAATATGGAAAATTGGATATTATTGGATATTTTGGATAATTGGATAATATGTGAAATTGGCATATTTGGGTATGAATTACATGGAATTGATGAAATTGCCTATAATTGTAAATTTGTAATTGAGGCTAATTAATATGTATTTAGTGACAATTTGGAATAGGCATTTTTATAAACATGATTATACGTTTAATTGGATATACATGACATGAAAATTGGGTATGGGTGAAATATGATTATTAATAAACCTTTGACATGAGGCTAGGCGCAATTGTGGCGTAAGGCTGCCCGGAACCGCCCGGAAAATCTAGCTGCCACAATTGGACGTCTAATTTGAGAGGTCAAAGGAATGAATTGTAGGAGCAACAGTTAATGACACGAGGATAGACCCGGTTTGTGGCGTAAGACTGCCCGGAACCGCCCGGCAAATCCAGCGGCCACAAAGCGTTCGGTCTAATGTGGGAGGTCATGCACCGTTCGTCATAAGGAATGAATTAAGGAATACTAACCATAATAAGACATGGGTATGGTTAGAGGGTTAAGTGGGGTGACATGTAAATTATGACATGTAAATATGGACTTAACCGGTATAAGATAAGACATGTAAATTATGACATGTAAGTATGGACTTAACCATAGCATGTGTAAGACATGGACATTTAAATTAAAATGGTTATGTGGGAGAAAAACCTAGTGGGGACCAAGCATAGGTGGGAGGCTTGTGTCGGATGGGAGACCCGTTTCAACCAGTAACCCGTTTGAGTATCTAAATTGGCCCAGTACTAGGTCGGGGTTGGGGCACGCTTACTGGACTTGAATGTAAGAGGTCAAAACGTGAATAGCGGTGGCAACGCGAGTCCAACGAGTTCATGTGCATGCATGGGTCCGGGCTGGTAGGTAAGACGTTGTTGCATCGTGTAGGTATGGTCATGCACTTTATGTTGGTATCGGGGTTGCCACTTTGGGGAGTGATAAACCCTACTGTGGGGCCAGCACGGGTGCCTACGGGGTTTAGGGAGCCAATCGAATGGGTAGCGTAAGGGCACCTTAGCGGTGGTAGGAGTAAGCCGACACCTACGATAGCTGCTAGGTACAAGTAACTACCAAGTTTGTTATGTGGGTATAGTTAGTGGGAAGGGATCAACCTTTAGTAAATCGAGACTAGTAGATGTGCAGTGTAATTAAGTAATGTGGTGTAACTTAGCAAAAGTGCGGTGTAACGAAATACATGTTGGTTGAGTTGGATAGTCCTTTGGGTGCTAGTCTGATGTTGACTTCGGTCTTCGGGGTTAGTACTTGGAGGGTTGTTCGCTTAGCCAAGGTGTAGGATTGTCTTAGTACTTAGGAACGGACTCATCTTGTCCATCCTTTTTATCTACCTTATCTATGTTACAGCCATATCATGATGCCTATTTATGTCTTGATCATTTACCTTACCTATTATTTGTTAAAATTACTGGATTCGCCAGACTTTATGTCTGACCCGTTTTGTTTCCACCTCTTTTCTTTCCTTTCTCTCCCCCCTCCCCTCAGGTTTGCAAGGAGGGAATACTACAGCTTAGTGCCGATTTCTTTCAGTTGTTTGAAAAGAGTAGATGTATCGCTTTGGACTCTCTCACCTTTATGGCTTTGCTTATGCTCAGTGGGGATTTATGCATTTATGTTATTTAAGTATTTGCTTCTTTATGTACTTTGAAGTTTTTGGAAAAGACAATTGATCCTGTTGTAATGGTTTTTGGAGACCACTTATGTAAGCTTGTTTTGAAATTATGATGTTATGAAATAAGTTTTATCTTCCGTTGTGTTTTATTTATTTATTCTTGTAATTTTTCTGTTCTATACTACTATAACGCTTCATGACATCAATGCATTCCCTTTGTGAGTGACATTAATGGCCATGGGGTGTTACACGTGGTATCAGAGCTATGGTTACAAGAACAGATAAAAAGTTTTGAAAAATGTTTTCTAAAGTATTATTTTCATAGAAAGTATTTTCAAAAACTTGTTTTAAAGAAGCTATTTTCAAGGAAAGTTTACTTTAAAGAGCATAATTCCCGCAAGCCATACATCTCTCTTTCGCTTCCCTTGTTTTGAAACTCTTTCCTTTTCTTTTCAGCATGTCTGGAGCATCTAAGATACCAGAGGGTGTTCATGAACCCGGTTGGTTTCGTCAATATCTCGAGGCTAGGGCCGCTGCCGCAGGTCCGGCCGACGTTCCTCCTCCTCCTCCCCCAGCTCTAGTCATTCCTCCACGTGGAGATGCTTTCTCGAAGATATGTAAAGACTTTCGTTCGATGGGTGGAAAACCTTTTAGTGGGTCTGAAACGTTCGTTGATGCTAGAAATTAGTTGAAAGAAGTGGAGGATCTGTTTGGCATTTTCGATTTGGACGATTGTAAGAAGGTCCAATTGGCTGCTTGGCCGATGAGGGAAGAAGCTTCGTTTTGGTGGGAGGTTATTAATGGAGAGCGTGCTGTAGAGACATGGGCAGATTTTAGGGGAAGGTTTGAGTTGAAATTCCTTTCTCAAGCTGAGGAGGGTATGTACATGGAGAGGTTCTTGACATTGAAGCAGAAAAACTTGACCGTGAAGGAGTATGTGACCGAATTTAATAAGTTGGCGAGATTTGGACTAGAGTTGGTGAATATGCCTCACAAGAAGGCCTTGAAGTTTGCAAAGGGCCTAAATGAACCGCTTCACAGTTTGGCTATGTCCCACATTCAAATGGGGGTTACGTATGAAAAGCTTG